>JAPMAG010001489.1:0-12372 GCA_036584685.1 Rhyacophila sp. Rhy_31_5
CTTGCCATGATTATCAACGGCTGATATATTGTGCATAAATACAGTACGAAACTGAAAAATATGCTTACACAGTTATATGAGTCAATATGTAGAAAAATGTGTAGAAGAAAAACTACTTCCAGTTTTCGGTAGGAAGATATTCTTTATCATAGACATAATCTAATATTCGAACCGGATCGTATGGACATTCATAATGGGAAAGTTGTTCTTACATATTGTAAATAATATTATATCTTGTTGAGGCGTTTATTTGAATTATTACTTAATAACATTGTACTCATATATTCCTAAACATTTTAATCGATTATTTATTATGAAGTAATTTATTTGACGTTCATTATATGTTACGAGTATTTTACATTCAAAAAGTGTTTGCACTATCAATGCATTAGATAAAAACACAATGACCTTAGTGGTTATTTTGTTTAATGCATTTAATGAAACAAGGTGCAGTGTCTCAATTTATTTTTGAAAGTTGTTTTTGTACGTTACAGTGAACTAAGTAAGTATTTTCATAGTGGTTAAAAATCTCGGTTCTGAACAAACGAAACCGGTCCAGATTCTGATTCATCATTATTCCGAGTACATTGTATCAGATGTTACTAATACGAGTAGATTGCATGCAATTAGTGATATATCTATTCCAGCAGCTCGGTATTTCACAACTAGGAAAAAACTACAAGAAAACACGTGTAAGACAAAAATATTGACCTACGAATGTATTTAAAAAAGGATATATTCGATCTGATTTTCGTTTTCTACGTGAAAAAATAGCGTAAATCTCCACGAAAAATATTTAAAAAACACAGAAACGGAGCCGATGTACTCGTACGTAATATATATATATATCTGATTGAAAAATATTTTAAACTAATTATTGATGATTAGTTCAATAAATTATTTTCGTTTTCTAATTGCGATACGCGGCATAGCTCTTCCGAATGCCGCATTGGAGGCTCCAATATTAAAACATATTATCATTTAACCAGGGTGGCGACTTGCTCGTTTCACTCCTGTACCAGTGGAACGCCTTGGCACCATGCCATTGCCAATCCGCATCACGGCTCCATGGCGCATTATAATCCTATTATAGTCGAACCTTTTTTCAGTATTATACTCGTCGAACTATGAATGAAAGTGCAAGTTTTAGGCTAAACATACTGTAGAACAAGATTGATATTGGTAAATTATTTATTCAAATGATTTAGTTTTTGGCATAACTATAATCATTTTAAATAACATTTATATTGTTATACATTACAATTTTATGAAAGCTATGTAGTTATATTATTTTATTAATACGTTGATTTTGAAATAAGTTATTAAATAAAATATTCATAACACTGCAATCGTATGGAGCAATGTGTGTCTACCAGTGGCGTCGCTATCTATCAGTGAAGTAATGCAAACATGATAGCCCAGCTGAACTATATCGCTGATATACAATATATTTCCTTAAATCACGATTTTTTTATTTCCACGCGGCCTTCTATTTGTGACTAAGTGAAATACTTTTTAAAAATATCGTATATCTTCAGCATTTTAGGATGCCGATCACAGGTATGGAGGTTTTTACGTATTTATTGCTTGACGGTTCAAAATTTTTAACTACAACATTCTATAAATAATATATTTGAAAGTGCGATCCGCGTAAAAAGTATAAATCGCGTAAATGAAGTTACAATATATAATGAAACTAAATTTGAATTTATTTATTTTAAAGAAAAAACAATGTCCATATGTATGATCAAACAATTATTTTATAGGAAGTGGTTAAGACTAAGGATAGTCAGAAGTCATTTTGGCACACCGGTCTTCATTTGATAAACATTTTTGATATGAAAATAAATTTCAATATAATGGCTTTCCATCAAGGATTGAAGCAATAAAATTATTAAATGACTACATAATCGATTGAATGAACACGTATGAGGAAATATACGATTTATGATTAAAATTATTTTTTAACCATATCCGATCCGAAACGTAGCATACGAGTATAATCTGCAATTTGAAGATTGTTATCATAGATTTTTTACGAGTAATAATTGTCAATTATTAGCTCAACCAGTTTGGTCAATGTCTTGGTTCCAAATGCACATGAAAAATTATGTGCAATTTTGCCAGCTACGGGATTTGAACCCGCAGTCTTCGCCTCGTAAGTCGGATACGTTATCCATTCACCTACAAGAGCGACTGATTAAATTTAGCGCAAGTTAAATTCCATTATAAGAAATTTCAGTTAAAATATACACAGTTATTATACATTTTTCCAGAGATATATTTGAAAAAAAAATCTAAACGGGTTTCGTTTGTTACAACATTTTCAACTGCTTTTTTAATAAATATATATATATGTGTGTGTGTGGAAGAATGCATAAAACTTGATATTATTTCAATAAAATAGCTTTCCACTAATGATTGATAGCAGGGAAAATAAATTATATTAGATAAATTCTGGTGTAAAAGCAACAAATCAAAAATTTAACGAAAGGAACATTTTAGTACTGTATAATGTAAGTGTCTTACATATGTTAGTTTTCCTTTAAATGACTAAGTATTTTCATTGTCCCACGAAGTTATTTATAATGGAGTATAACATGTATTATGTGAAAAGATATTTTAGCTTGAGAATTTCCCCTATAAAATTTGAAATGTAGTTGCGCATAATGTCATTTTGGTAAGCTTATTTACGATTGAAACCGAAGGGCGGATTTCGTATTGCGTAGGAAAGATAATAAACACACGAGTAGCATCAAACTCAGCCAGGTGGAAGGCGTAGGCAGAAAATATCAACATTATCATATACTCGTACGTTAAAATGTCGTCAAGTTAGAATTCATCTGAGTAGGGTAAGGCTGTCGAGAAAAAGAATGTGTATGCAACATACATTTTCTTTTCGGAGTAAACAGATTCTGCACGAATGATGCTATCCACTAAAATCACATTCAACCAGAAGCAACAGCGTGGCGTGACTTTTGATTGACATATTTTAAGTAGCATGTAATTCACCACCATATGCAGCAACCATTACAATAATCCAAACACGACCTCCACTGGTTAGAAAACGTGTGATGAGCAATTATTATTATTATGAGATACAGTAATACATTTGTGATGAAAATATTTTTATTAACGATAGAGACAGAGACTTTCACGGTCTCTGAAGAAACTTGGAAGAATACTTTGAAGAAATCTTGGAATTGGTTGAGAAAGCGTTCATTTTACAACATTTACAATAGTCATATACTTTTGATACATTTTCAATTATTATTATAAGTTTAATTACGGTGGGCTATACGTATATTTGATGGGTAGATTTTTCTACCAGCAAAATTATTTTTTAGTTTTTTTCTTAATCTGTACAGGCAATAAAAACAATAATTTTTCAGTTGATATTTATCATTTGACATCAAATTTATGCATGCCAAGTGTTAAAATAGCAAAATCACATTTTCAATAGTTTTAATCAGTAAACTATATACATATTTAAAAAAACAAGAAAAATAAAATACAGGCAATACATTCGGTTTCGTTGTAAAATGATACCTTTGTAAATTCTAATGTGAACGACTATAAAAGATTCATACACTCGTATTATTGCAAAACTAAATAGTGGTCTTCATTCTGCAACACTTCAATGCATAACCATAATAGAAGTAAAATGATATTAAATCGTTTCTGCCTTAAATGTAATAAACATAAAGGACTAGGTTTGACTAGCCGTTAGACGTCAGTTTGCCTTTCACTTTTTGCAATTGTTGGTTCATATTGTTTAACCACATGACTTCATAATATTTGACAGGTTTATATCAATTATTAGACTTGTCATTGCAAATAATTTTATAGCGAATGTCAAAAATGGGAAAAAACAAACTAATTAATCTTAGAAGAGCCAAAGACAAATAAAGAAACTAAATTCTGCGGATGCTAAAGACCTGAAATTGATACTATCGACCGAAGATGTTTGATGAAAAAAAATTACAATGTGAATAATCTATCTATAATGACCTGCAATTACGTAGCGGTCTCTAGTAGTGTCGAGAAATCCAAATATAAACATAAATATGAGACATGTTTTCTTTTCCGTTACATAAAAAAATTCGTTGAAGATATTTTCAATATAAACAAAACGTAAAAATATTCGTAATAAACGGGTATATCATGTTTCGAGCGTTCCAATTCGGTAAATGGTGATAACCCAATGGGGAAAGGAAGGAGGTAAAATAGTGTGGACAAATGGCTGAAACAGGATTTATCAGAAGAAGAAGAAAAAAGTAAAGAAAATACTACTCACCATATGAAATTATAACAATACTAGCAGAATTATTACTTTAAATATTAATTCCCATTGCAAATAAATTGATAATTGCGTAATGGTACGATAAAATGGAGTTTAAAAAAATAAAAATAAGATAGAGATTTCAATTAATTATATTCGATATATGGATAATCCAATCTCCGATTCGATAATTGACGATATTTTACTGTTAAAAACGTGACTTTAGAATTTATCGTACACACGTACGGTGGACAATATTTGCTATATGGCAAGATGTTTATTATGGAAATATGGAACGAGATTATGTATTCTTCTCAATTAACACATACTTTCGGAAATGTTAAAATTAGATATTTTATCATCATTGTAGTTTTATAATACCATCAGTTGGAAATGTATTGAGAGATATACATTGTTTTTTTTTTAATCTTCGGAATTTATCATCGTCCCATGAAGGAATTAATATATAAGAAAATACGAAATCAAAATGTTTTCAAATGCAAATATAGTACGCCTGTATTCAGTATACAGATTATTGTGTAAATGGTGTAACATCTTGATGATACTCAAGGAGACGCGTTTTTGATGATGGAGGTCGATGTTTTATCGGCCTATTCATTAACCCGACGCAAGTTAATCCGCAAGAGTTAACCGTACATCTTGTACAGCAGTGAAAGCGAATATTAAAAGCCCAACAGCACGATACGACAATATTGCCATCTTCATGGTATGTATCTTGAAAATTATGTGACATTCAATTATAGAAAAACTTGCCGAGAGAAAGTTTGATGAGCCGAAAAAAGCATTATAGTAAAATATACGAGTACTTTAACACTGATTACGATTTTCTTATTTAGGAAAAAAGTTTAAGCACACGTAAACTCAAAAGAATGAAAAAATATATGTTATAATGATAATTCATAAATACGTTACTTTCACTTTTACTTTTTCCACAAATAATACTGTTATTTGTGGAAATATAATTTTACGTTTACAGTATGGGCAAACAAGTCTTAGATATTTATCGCAAAAATAATTGTATATTGCTATTTTATGAATACATCCTAATTCGAATAAATAAAAATAGCACTACCGACAACACTGTAGACAATTTAATGTTTATTAATTAAACAATGATAGCTTATTACATTTAATTGGGTGTTTTAGAACAATACTAAATTATACGATAAGACATTTTGGTTCTCAACGTATGCGAATTTACGGTATGTCTAGGATCATGCCGGATTATGGGATTTGTCCAACTATTATCTACTCGTATCATTTAGATGTGTGAAACTACGAGTAACATTGCGTATGGAGTGAATGCCTAAACATTGATGATCGTAAAAGTGGCGATGTGATTATGTTACGATGCTTCATAAATATGTATTGAACAATTATTAAAGATGGCATTTACTTCGCCTAATATTATTATATTGTATAAACGATTGATTATTGTACTGAGTTATAGTGCCAAAAATTTATTTCTACATGTTTTTTGGAACATGTGAATGCGATTGTCTAATACGATTTCAGTCACATTCAAGTGTTCAGTTAACACAGTTAAGCACGTAAAATCTTTTACGTTTGAATCATCACAGAGAAGAGGATTTATTGACTATTCGATCAGTGTTACATGCGTATATTTTTATAGCACTGTTTATCGTTTTTGCTATAAACTGACCAGTCTTGTAAATTTGTCAGGTGAAATTTTTGGTTTAATAAATTGCTTATGGTATAATAATAATTATAAAACTAATAATAATTGGACAAAGCAACGTGACGGAATTTCCACCGCAAGAAAAATGGTACACAAAACCAATCGATTCAAGCGTCGATAGCAATAATTAAAATGAAAATATTTGACTGAATGCTGTACATTCTAACCATTTTTACAGATGATGACTACCGGAAAACCCTGTCCAATTATGTATTAATAATGCATTTTTTATGACAGGCTGTTGGCGTGATAATAAATAATACGCGATTGAATTATTAGTTTCATTCATGGAATTTGCGGATTACTAATCGCATATTTTTAATAGTCGCAATGTTGATAACAGTGGACATTTTTCGAAAGAAGAATATAAGCATGAGATCGATATGTATTCGGTCTTTATTATTATGAACCGAAGTCAATCTACTCGTACCATTAAGGTCACTTCTAGTATTCTGTCGTTTTTCTAGTTCTTGGTTTCATTCTATCGAACTCGAACTCATAGCGACACCCAAATCACTAGTTTCATTCGGACTACGAGTATTTTCACATTTAATCTAACGCGCACTTTTATTATGTCGCGTAGAGTTATTGTTCTTTACTTGTGAAATATTACTATTCTGGTACCTCAAATGATTTTTTGGATTAAGATAATAGTATCGATAATTGTTTCAATTCATGGTGTCAGCATCAAACCCCGTAAGATAGTTCGAAAGAAGACGTAATAGTACCGTGCCAACTTTTGACAGGCTTTGAAAAAAAATGAACTTACATCGAGGGGTTCAAAGTCGACTTTGATAAGTCTCCTAGCAGGAGGGCGCGCGGTCGATGGTTCTGGCTCCTCCTCTCTGACTCTCCGTCTCGCGGGACTAGGCGCCGTCACTGCACAAAAAATAATTATAAACAAAATCAGTAAAATAAACACAAAAACAAAAGAGACAACGATTTTGATGGTAGTTAAAGCCCAAATGATACCTATGCGAATAACCGGCTAATCCGCGAGAACGGCACGTGACATGAAAGTAAACTGACTTAACTGAAAGGATTCGCTACCATAATCTGAGACCAATTTGGAATATCGAGATAATACCTGAGTCGATCATATAAAATATTATATTTTAGGTATGTTCTAATTTAAGCGATTACAATAAATGTAACATAAATAGGGTAGAGAAACCGAACTAGGTATTAAATTAATAAATTGTAGCCCGAATCGGTATATATCTATATAAAACTATTACAGAATAATGTATGATTTTTTTTCCTATTTATATATCTCTTATTACTTTAAAAGAGTAGCCTTTGAATATTTTACAATTTATTTACAGGTGCATCGGGGTATTCAAATATATGAAATAACTCGCACATCATTGGAACTTTACAAAATACATGTGTAGGTCAGAACTGGTTTTAATGCGAAAAAAATACTTAACGAGTATTAACGTATACATCAGATATTTCATTATTTTTATATATACACGCAGGCACATCTGCTAACAGTTAACTAAAGTAATTAACATATTTTTTATTTTAAAATATTAATGGATTACCTAAAAAATCTATCAGTCTAATTTTAATATGAGAATAATTTATCCACATTTTGGAATATGTTATGACGTGTAATAATAAATAACAAGACTGTTAAAATCAAGTAGTAGGAAATATATGTATATTTATATCTTATAAATTGTAAAATGTATAATATTAAATATAACATTTAGTGGCCTTCTAATGAGCTGCTCTGATTCATTAGGTCAATTTGCAGAGCATGCGACTAGTAATCCGAGGATTAAGACGTCAAATTAACAATCGTATTGAAAAAATGTGTATCCGTTCCGTATGTGTATTCGTAGCCAGGACAATAACCTAAAATGGTTCATCTGACAATTAACAACTATTGCATGTGAAAGCAACTGTTAGGAAAATTTTCATGAACGTGGAATTTGGAATTTGGAATTAAATCGTTGGATAAACTCGCAAACGTTTGAATAGAAACTTGAAAATATCTCTATTTAATGTTTTTAACATACTTACATACTTTTTATAACTATCGTAACATAATATAAGTCTTTGGGCGTTTTATAGTAAAATAAGAGTGTCAAAGAGAATGAGATGAAATTCCAAATTACAATGATATTTTGCATTTTATTATGGTACATCCCTGCAATAATAAAACTAAAGCGTCACTAAAATCAGTGACACGATATATAAAAAGACTTAGAATAAAATATATTTAATCATCCATATTACAGTATAATATGATTATATTATGCGTATAGTCTTACTCGTACATCGCGATTCCCTTTCAAGCAAATTTAAATAAGATTCAAGTATTCGTCACTGCCGTCAATCTGCATTGCGCATACTCATATCATTGTTTTGAGGAGAAGAACGGCACCGAACAAGAGATGAACGCGAAGAATACGACTCGACTGGCACGAGCGGCTATCTTTGAACAAATGGATAACAACAATAAACCAACGTGATGATAAATGACGATCACCGTTATTTCGTTAAATATTTCCGAAGGAGGTTTTTCTTCTTCCGTCGTTGTACGTAGAGATATTTCTGAACATCGATGACGACAATTTAAAACATTACAAAACAAATTTGGTGTACATGGGATCGTTAAACTTCGAATATGACGACGTTTTCTACTAAAAACAACGGTAAAATCCCATGATATAAAAAAAATTAAGACTGGAAACTTTTAGATATGCATGTTACTCGTATAAATAATATTAAAACAATATGAAATAAAAGTGTTTTGTTATATTTGAAAAAATGTAACCCGTAGTCCATTTCTCAGCTGCTGTATAGGAGTATTAATATGTTAGTTCCCGTTAGTACTTTTACAATGTGTTCTAAACGAATACACCTATTATATAAAAACTATATCATACCCATCAAGGCAAATCTACGATAAAAACAATTTTCACAGAAAATAGTACACTGGGAGAATCACCAGTTTTATTTATTACACGTGTCGATTACAAATCCGAGTAGCTTATTTAGTACTATAAAAATGTTGATTACTGCAAAAGGATGGCTCAGTTAACAGTTTTTTCATCATTCAAGATTTCAATTGATTGGCATGTGTTTAAACACGTTAATCACTTGACAATTGTACAAGTTTGAAAAATATTGTATGTACCATTTAAATAAAACTTGAGGGTTCTTGCTCAGAGGATGGCAGTATGGTTGCGTATTTCCCCATAAAATATTTCAGACCGAGTATAGCAGTCTAGCTGACAGAAGCAAATACAATGGAATGTTTTAAAAAAATGATTTGATTGTTGATTAATTATAATTTGGTTCAAGAGTAAACTGTTTTTACTGTGCACACCCTAATAAAAGCGGAAAGTACGCAAATGAGCTTAGCGATTCCGGTGTTTAATATTTCGGCTGCTAAAATCATATTTATCAATTGTTTTTAAATTTTCGTTTATAACGACATGTTTTCATCTACAAAAATCGAATATCTCGCAAAGAAAATTTTATGTGATTAGTTTCCGTTTCAAACTTGTGGTATTTTACTTTTTAAACATAAAACAAGTTTGAGTAAAATATAATTTATTCAGCACGATCACGTTAAATGGTTGGTTCAACGACTTGTGATGAAAGGAGATGTTTTCCTGCTTCGCACTCCTTTACTAATGCTCGTAGTGCCTTTATACATTATATGCCTAGAGAAGATAACGAATAAGTGGCGTCGAATTGTTGACTGCCAAAATGTTGAAATTAAATTTCAAGTAACAGTTACATGTGCTGCACGAATACTTATTTAGCTTGGTCGTTTTTTTACAATTTTAAAGATATTTTCCCGAGCTGATGGCATGTCGTAAGATTGCTGAAGAATTTAACAAACCTCAATAGAAATATTGAGAGTCGTGTTTGCGTGTTGAATACAAAGAAAATCCGGATTACTTTTTTGATATCCTAATTTTAAAGACAGGTTTAGCATTTTTTTAAATGTAGAAGCATAATTATATAAAGGAACTACATTTTTGTGGAAATATTGGCAGTTTTATAATAAAAGTGTTTTATATCTTATATCCTTTTGGCTTCGACAGTCACAAAATCATTTAATTGGTGATACTTATAGCAATCGAAAGTCAAATACTTTACATTATACTATATTATGTATACATACGACACAATATATAAAATACTTTTAATAAGGGTTGTATTTATCGCAAACAACTATTTCTACTTTTCTAATACAATTTCTTGAATCATTATAGTAATTTCTAAATAATACACATTTTTAAAAGATTGGTTCGCAAAATGTCTATGTAAATGTTAACAAACATTGGCAGATTTTTATGAATACAGCGGTCGATGAAAATGGGATAACATATTTATCTTTCGTGAGTTTTATGCTAATATTGTCCCATTCTACATTTTGCAATATCTGTAATTTGACCTAAGCCCCACGAAGTTTGAGAAAATATAGCATAATTAAAACAATGTTGTGAGAGAAAAAATATTGAAATACGTTATATAATATAACTGAAATGTCATCATAAACGTTTATCGATAATGTTTCTGAATTGCTATGAAAACCAACATGCACGATATTTTAGAAAGCAACCGGCATACAAAATGTACTATACTGTTGTATCCTTAGAGCATTTATACAGTGAATACGGATTTCCTTAACGAAATGTGTACATTTGCTAAAAGACAATAATATACAAATGTTACATAATGTGTAATTATTCCATTAATATACTATGTGACAAGATGTTTTTTTTATGTAGATAGTTACAAAATAAAAAGAACTAATGTTTAATACTCTATTGTTTAGTTAATTTGCATTATCTAACTCGTATTCTTAATTGTGGGAACACACTGTAATAGAACCGTTTTATAATTCTATATTTATACTCATGTGAACACATTTTCGATAAAAATGAAAGTGTACTTCTTCCTGTATGACTTTACATAATACGATTGAATACTCCAAGCTTTATTCTCATGCCAACGTAAAATATGCACATCATTGTACTATTTAGCATGTTGCAGATGAAAACACCTGCGTAAGTTAAAATACCCTTGTACTGAGATTTCAAGAAAAAGTAAATTTTTAAATGTACGATATATGATACGGTTTTAAACTACTTTCAAATACAATGTCTCGTTTATATACATGTCTTGATTACGTCAGAGAAATCAAATAATGTATTAGCAAACTTGCTAAAATAAACTCTATGAGCTACTGCAGTAAAGTATTAGTTTATCTGCTTTGTTTACCAAACGCAAACAGATAAAGAAAAGTTAGTTCCAGGGATGACAAAATAAATCGTGTACAATTGATATAACTGTTTTTCTTTTTCATTACAAGTTATGCATATTTCAATTTAAAATATAAAAATATATTTTTTAATCTAGTTATAATTAATCTTTGTAATAATATGGAAGCCAAGGTCGTTAAGTAAAGTCGTGAGAATATTGTTTATGGCACCCAATCACTATTCATAGTAATTGTACATACTCGAAACGGGTCCGGTTGAAAGGCACGACATTTGACATAATACGCCACAGAATATATAAGATATAATACGCCAATGAATAAGCTATAAAGCTAACTTAGAACATATTGCTATACCTTTAAGAGAATTACAATTTATCGATTTCATTGAATGTGTGCAAGAATATTTAATCAGGTAAATACGAATACGACCGAAACGCAAAACGAGAAACTGTTTCCAATATATGAAAACGTAAATAAAATATTCGTTGAAAAACACTAAGGTCAGATTGCTTCATAAGAGAATCATAATGAAGTAATTATACGAGTATTATTTGATTACAGAGATTACGAGCATTTGCCGTTGAAGCATGCTTTGTCGATGTCGATATGGATTTTACATATTTTAGTGAGTATTATTTGTTCATTGTATATTAATTATACATTCGATAGAACGGTGTATTAGTCTACCTAAGGCTTTCAATCAAAAATTGCGAATGTCAGATAAATCATGGAGATCATTTTACGTGAGAAATTATGAGACCACAAAATGATGTAATGATGAAATACAAAGAATGAGGGCGCGACAACAAACGATTTCTCTTCTAAGTTACATGAACGTTATTGGATAATGTTCATATACTCGTATTATGAGGGCGTTCGTGCTCTACGCAGGCTGTAATGAATTACTGTAAAATAAATAATTGGTGCGCTGTATTAATTCATTTGATGTATTAAAATTAAAAATTAATCCAGGAGAGATAGAAGTACATGAAAAATATTCCATTTTTGCTGTCGCATTATGATGAATTTAAATAATTTGTAAAATACTTAAGATTGTACAACACTTTTGCGGTTCTTTAAATTATACGTTAAAATATTTGTAAGTGCTTTCATTTT
>JAPMAG010001491.1:0-12365 GCA_036584685.1 Rhyacophila sp. Rhy_31_5
GATCTAGGTTCTCTGGGACCATCCACGGTAACTTTGATGGCTTTACTATATGTTGCTATTTGTGGCGGATTAGTTGATATTGTTATGGTGATCGAAAAACTTTTCCCTGAAAAAAAAAGAAAATTTCTCATTACACATCATGCATTAAATTAATTGGTTATTAAACATCAGTGTGAAACAAAATTAATTTAAAAAAAATATATTGATACATAAATATATAATTTTTTACATATTTAACTATGACAGTTTCTCAATTAAATTAGTGCTCCACAACCTTTATCGCCCTCGGTATACCAATATTCTTCGCAGAATCAAGTTGTTCGGAAATTAATCTACAGTTTTTTTTCATCGTGATAATTAAACGGAGAAAGATTACCGTAGTTATTTCACTCTGTATTATACGAATTGAGTAAGTTTTATATATTATTCGTTAGTTATTTTGATTTTTTTCTTCATTTTTGAGGCGACTTATCTTACATTGTCTCATGGTGCACTGGCTGTAGAACTCAGCTCAATATTTCTATAAAAATGATTATATGTGAAATCCTACATATAAATATTCAGTGTACCATGTACGTTAAGTAAAAGATTATTGTGTGGGAACGAGTTCAAAAATAACAAATTGAGACGATGAAAGGATTGCCTTAAGATAGTTGCACTTTGAAGTGCATAAATCATTGTATTTTAACTAATAGCGTGCATTGTAAACGCATCAAACATTTTACGACCAGCAACTATTGTTCCAAGCGACATGATAGTTGTCACGGTAAAACAGTTCTAAACGCATTGTTACACAAGACTTAAGCGGTCGTGTGCCTGGTAGGAAATCGTAATATTCCAGAGGTGATTTGGAGAATTGCATTTCACGTATATTAGCAGATCATAAATAAAAACATGAAATATTTGCGAACATCGACGGTGACAGGGAATGATCTGGGAGTAGAGGGCGATCTTCATAAAATTAAGAGTGGTGTTAGGTATTTTATAATATATTCGAATTATTTTTTAAAGCTACAGTACCAATACTTAAAAATACGTTAAAATATTCATTTGAAACATGTATCATTTAGTCATATGACTGACCGAGAATGCCGACTAAAGCTTAGGTATATTCTTAAAACTTGGACAAAATAAATTGAATTAAAAATGCATTGTGGAATAACATGTAAGTATAAATAAAATAAGATAATTGCATGACTTTTATTTTGCCCGTAGTCTCTAATCTACAACATATGAATCATTTCGTTGATTTGTGGTGACAAATTTAGTAATTTCTCGATTTAAATATTAGTATCAAAATTGAACTAAAAATTTAATGCTCCTCTCTATATAGCTACGAACCTTCTTTAAGAATTATGTACGGCAATCGAAAAAATATTAACTCATTAAAATAGGGTAAAGTAAAGTATTTTTATTATTACAGAAAAGTTTATATTCTCTCAGATTTATTTATTCGTTTATTGTAATTTTAGTGTGTTTTTATAAAGTGATTGCAATGATAAATTCCTATTTAATAGAGAGAGACTGATTAAATATTTACTTATAAGATCATTATTAAGTAATGAATAGTTTTGTAAGAATTCTAAAAATATTAGAAATCTAAAATCGGAACACCATTGTCGGTCGCCGAGCTTAGATAGTATTATAGTCATTGATTTTCACACACAAACACTATAGAATAATGTATTTATAGCTATAAATTAACGAACGTAATAAAAGTATTCATAAAACCATATTTCACGCATTTGTTAGTTAACTAAATAAATGAAAATGTGTAATAAACATACATGTGAAATGTTTACAATTTGTCTAAAAGTCGCTTTCTTGTGGACTAAATGCATGTTTTAGAATTCAACAGTGAATCGTAAAAATATTAAAAGGCAATTTGGTGTTAGCAATAAAATATCTCTCTCATTTTTACGGCGAACATTATAGAAACAATTCTTCTGTCATAATAGCTCACAGTTTGTGATACATTCGATGTTATAGCAGATAAATTACGAAATCTATACATTTCATATTCGATACCTTGTAAAGTATGTGATAATGTGTTTGCACATACGATACTATAAGGGTATAATTGCTGTGTTATAATAATTGTTATAAAAACGTGAGTTTATATTGTAAATCATATACAAATACTATATTCATTATTTATAACTATCCCTTACTCTGAGATTAAATACAAAACGTTGTTAATAAGCTGTATACGTATAAATAGAGTTTATTTTTAATATTCTTACACTTTTCTTTTAAAAAAACAATACTTAATAAAACACCTTTTTGCGCGAAAATATGGTTAAAGTTTGCTGAAACCGTAATGTAATCATTGTTTTTATCAATACTGATTTCCATTTTACTTTAGTATCATAAAATAATAAAACGATATTGGTTGAAAGTTTTTATACAATGAATATTATTTACTTTTTCCTTCAATAGAAGGTTTCTTATCGAAAGGTAATAAAATATGAGAAATCGGTAACTCATAATCCTAAAAAAATGACAAAGAACTTCAATAACGTATTTATATAGCAAAGCTATTTCACGTACGAGTATTAAGCCAAAAATATTCACTCTTCTGACTAGAACTTTAAGACTAACTGGTTACATCAATTCCGTTTACTGGACAGGGAAATGTTGTTCGATTATCTTATACTTATTTAATTCATACTTATGAACAAATTAGTACTTAATAACTCTCAGAATATTAAAATGCATTTAAAAACTATATTTATTAAACTAGAAGTTTATATATGTGAGAAAAGTTTTCAAAAAAATACTCGTGAATTTTATTCCAGTTATGAGTGCGATACTTACTATATAAAGTTGCATAATATGTAGTGTACCAAAATGGTTGCCTATATTGGCAATGATTTTTACTAATTAACTCTATAAAAATACAATACATATAAGTACATTTCCCAAATAGAATAATATTTTTTGACAAGTCCGAGTATATTATGTAATATTAACTTATTGTACTAATCGTACATTCAGGGAATGATTTATTATTTCCATGATTATATTAACCATCGGTGTATAATTGACTTCTTAGATAAATATTACAATTTGCATTAATCATGAAAAGTTTAGCACACATATGAAATCTGTATATTAAAAAAAACACAATCTTTAGAAACCGAACAATTGAAAAATAACGCGATTAAATACAGTAGTGGACAACACATACAAGTACACGCAAATGAAATGCTTCGTTTTCGTTATCATAATATGTAATCAATCAAACTCGTAATATCGAGCTTACTATGAATTACTAACATTATTTAAATAACTAAGTAAATGCATGCCATGGTTGGAAATGTTGGGTTGATTAAAAGCGCGATAATTGAGTATTTGGAAGTGCGTAGTATTGGCCAGAACTAAAATTATTGTCATGTTGGTCGGTACGTCGAGCTTCAGTTATCGGATGAATTATAAAATATGGAAGCCAATTTGCGGCGAAATAGCGCACTGGCCAGAGGACGAAACTATTCTGTACAATTATTTTGCTCATTTTGTCGAAATTGTTTGCGTGAAAATCGATTATCTTCAATGAGAGATTGTACATACATTAAATTAAAATAATTAAATAGTATTATAGAAGTTACATTATGACATATTATCTAAATATATTTTACACGATTCTCTTACACGATCTTCTTTATTACATTAATCTCAAAAAACCTTAATTAGAATTAAAATTTTCGAAATGTGTCACACATTTAACAAACCTAGTTATGCGACGTACGAGCATATGGCTGAATGACAATTTTGGGTATAATTAAAAAAACCCTACTTTTTCTAATTTGGTTTTCACGTTGATACTGTCTTCTGATAAGAAAGTGGAATAACTTTGGAAATACACGTCTCAAATGGTTTATTTCTTAGATAAACGTATTCTTTCTTTCAGAAAACAAAACATAAATTTCATATGTTGCCAAATTTAATTGTTGCACAAAAAACATATGTTATGGATATATTTTCTGATAAATCTACCGTGAAAAAACTATTTAAGAAAACTGATTTGATATAAATAAAACATTTCTTTTTATTTATGTATGTATTAGTTTTAATCAATTTGCTTTTTAAGTGTTTGGTTATAAATATGCGTGTTTAATATCGGTTCATCTTTTAGTAAAGTCAACGAAATTAATTTGTTTATCGATTAATTTTAATTTGTATGTAACTTTAGGTTTCATTTATTAATTTCACTTTGGGTTGGATCGCTGTTTAAACGTGGGTTTGAGGTTTGAGTGTTATTTCTTTTATATAATATATTATATTATTACGGTTGTATATTAAGAAAATAATGATATAAATAAAACTTTGTGTCTTGTGATATTAAACTGAATATAGAAACAGTATTGAATTTTTTGGTGAAAATTATTATCGAAGAGTACAGTTTTAATATTTTCTCCAATAATAATTAGTTATATATTCGTTCAACGTCATATTAATGTTGTTCAAAATTAGTGTTTATTAATCTAAATTTCGTCATAATGACAGAAACCGCTATATTCTGAATAAACTATTACTGAATAGTCTATAAATAAATTTAGTGAGAAACATTATGTCTGTGAAAGTAATGAAATCTCGTAACATCAGAAAACTCGCGACAGAAATAATGATTGATAATTTGTAATCAAGCAAACAAAGGGATACGTCAAAGCTTTGGAATTTAACAAAAGACTCACAGTCAAGCAAAAGGGTTAAGGAAGATTAAATTAACAAAGAAATTAGTCATGGAAAGTAAATCGAGTCAGCCTAGAGCTCGAATTAAGTAATGTAGCTACGCATTTATTGTCCAGAGACGTATTTATTAGAGTAATTTACACAGTAACATGGCGTATCAAAAATATGAAATGTCAAAAAACTATCAAATTTTCTACAACTTAATCTATAATACATATTTCACAATTTTACAAATCAATATCATCGATCAGAGATGTATAATGAAATAAATTCCAAAACGGTGAAAAGTTTTATTGGAAGCTATTTCGCTGATACACGGTATTTTAATAGAAATAAATAAATTATATTGCTTTTATTAAACGCTTTCCAGGTTAAAAAAATACAAAAATAAACATTATTACTGGTGTTATCACCAAATAAAGAAGCCTGTGCTGGTTGCAAAAAAATTCAAATGTTTATTCAATTGTATTGTAGCCAGGACACGAACCGGAAACGGTTGAGCTAATAAATTGACAAGTATCACTCTTAACTTAAAAACTGCTAAAATAATCTTCACATTGTGAAGATTCATATGCTTCGTTTCGGAGCGGATATGGAAAAAAACATATAAAAAAAATTATGAAATTGTAAATAATAATCAAGTGTACAAAACAACTCAGTATATATAATAATGTGTGAAATTGGAAACAGAAACAAACGCGTAAGAATGTATTGTTTATGTACGAGTATATGATTTTAATGAACGATAGTAAAAAGGAGATACTATGAAACTTAAATGATTATAAGAATGTGTATAGTTTAACTAGCAAACTCCGCTATCGGTTCACTACGTGCGCCCATCGTCACTTCCCTAATTTTTGCACATACTGCATAAAGCAATTATGTTGCACACACTATCGTAGTTCATTCTGTTCTTGGTGGATCGAAAATTGTCCAATGTTCATGCGAATTGTTTTTATTATCGTACGAATCAATGTTACTGTGGTATAGATATTATTATATTTGAATTCTGTGTTCACACGCTTCAAGGCAAACAAAATATTTCTTGGTTTACGTATCTATTCAACTATAGTGTGTACAGCGTCATGTCACACGTATTATATGAAAATACATGCTGAATATTAGAACTATATAATGAATACGGCAGATAGCTTAATATCTTTATAAACTTTTCTGAATTATTTTTTATCAAAAAGAGTTCTGAACTATTCAATATAATATGAAAGTATCGACTTTGATCAACTTGGTCTTCCGATTAAGTTGCCTTGTAGCTAATCAAACCAAATGGCGTTAGTTTATGAATAGTAACACATCAAAAGCGGAAATGTTATTTATGATTTCAAAGACCATTTATTTTTACGAGAATCTATATATATTCATCTATAAAACATCTAGTATTTATAGTATAATATTAATTAATGTATGCAGTAGATTTTGTAAGAACTATATTATAACAGTAGATGACTGATGCTATATCGAGATATGGCACGTGTCCTTTGAAACTAATTGATTGCACCACTGTTCCACTTTTTTCCCCGTCATGTGTTTTGGGGGACTCAAGCATTATTCTTATCATATTACTTTTCTAATAATAGGCTGGTTATCTTAAGCGGAAACTTCTAAATAATAATATGTACCGAGAAGTATATAGAGGTATGTCCGAAATTTTAAGAAATGAGTTATTGACGAAAATAAATAGTTAGTAATTATATTCATTAGCAACGAAAAGATGAAAGTTCATCACCAAAGAATGGAGGAATTTAAAAATTTGTAAGTATGCAACAACCATAACTCATGACGTTAAATATTTTTTTTTTTGACTCTCCCGAACACTTCATATTTTGGAGCAGCGTCCATATGCTTCTTAAGTACTTATATATTATGATGAAGTTTTAATCTGTCAATATTAATATAAATTATAAGAAACTATTACTAGATTTTATAACGAGTAGAATTGGCAAATGTTGAATAAAAATAATGTGAACAATGAATCAAATTCGAAATTTGTTATAAAATATTATAATCAACAACAGTGTCTATGGAAATTTTAGATTATGAATGTAATGTATATTGCTGTATAAAAAGTGGTATTTATTATTGATTATAAATTCGTAATTGAAAAATAATACGAGTATGTATTCGAAATAAAAAATATTCTCACACTATGGACGCCCATAGAGATTAAAGATTGGATTTTTGATAGTGTTTAGTTTTGTGTACATTAAATATTGATAACAATGTATATATATATTAATTTTATTCCGTTTCAAATAATATTTTTTTTTTATTAGAAACACGATTTAATTTTCTTAAGAATAATGGAGACGTTTGAGCTTTAAGAGTTCTGATACGATAAAAAAAAGCTTTTCTCTAATGATTTGTGATTGAATAGAAGTTTGTGAAGAATAAATATTAACAAGTTACAAAAATAGGTGCTATTAACAGATCCATGTTTTCTATATAATAACTTATTGCTTCGGTTATCGATCTCTCGTGTTTGTAAAAACAGTATAAACGTACGTGATTGTAATTTTGTAGGCATTCCATCAGTTTTATGCATCGAAACTCAGTTTTGCCAGGCGTAAAATATTTACGAAGCATTTTCAATAATAAATAATCATTTGCGGTTGTGCAGTTAAATTTCGAAAGTACGGAGGAAATAAAAGTTGCATCCTAGCAACATTGACGCTGCGCAATGATGGTAACACAATAAGCTACAACATGGCGCAACTAGAGGTGTTATAAAGAAAGAAAGAAAGAATCGATAGTTGCTAGTAATCGGTACCGGCAATATATTGTAAATCTTCAATTACTAAAACTTCCCCGCAAAAATACACTTCTATACTAAATCAAAATCCGGACACAGTTCATGTGCTATAAACCAATAAAATTTCCGAAATTTTATTACTTTGAGTCGAGTTTAATTAAACTTGAATTTATTGCAGTATTACGAAAATGATAAAAAACACATTTTAAATGAATTCTGTTGACGTACAACATAATTTGTAAATTGTTTTAAAAATCACAGCCGTCTGCATTTTGCAATGATTCATGTATACTATTTGTCGTTACTCTTTTATGTTTATTCTTGAATTTTTGCTTTGTAAAGATTTTTATTTACAAAAAAATAAATTTAAAAATAAACTGTTCTTTGTGTAAACATTTTCTGTACTTATATCTATACCATATAAATTTTATGTAATTTTAGAAATAACGAGTTTTTCAAAGTCCAGAAAATATAACGGAACAAAAAAAAATCGCATTAAGTATCAAAGAAGTATATACAAAAAAGCACTAGTGTATCTATCAGTGCAATAACGCTGGATATTATCGAAAAGTATCGATCACTTGTATTGATACATTTGTCGTAACGATAGACATCGACGCATCCCTAAACGCTGCGTCTTCGAACTGACTGGCCGGTGGTGTGTTCTCCAAAACCGCGGCGTGCGGTTTGAAAATTAAAATATGCCAACATAAAAGAAAAATATATCATAGAAGCATTCACACATGCACACGCACACCGGGGATTGTGATTTGAGAAAAAAAAACGTATCCCGTAATATTCGCGCCTGGGACTTTAACTAAATTTATGAATGGCATAAATCAATAAAGACAGTTGATGTCTTTGCACATTGTGAGAATTGAAATTATTTTACGTAAAATTGAATATTGGACGCTGACAGCGCTGTAATAATGTTCCACTTTAAAACTTGAGGAATATTGAAATAAACACGAATAGTAACGTGGCAACAACAGTACGTTGGATAGTGTAAAAATCTGAATAGAATATGGAGACACCGACTGTTTTTGAATGCCATCGTTTTACAGCAGCCAAAAAATATGCTACCCTCTGAAATTACATCACAGACCAGCTTGAATTGAGTGAAAACGGGATAGTCAAAATATTATATGATAAGTAATTCAATAAGCGTAATGCTTATTATTTTTACTCAAATCAGCAATCGGTATCAAAAATTGCAGGGCAATTTATAATAATTGATAGATCAGAATAACGTTTAAGATATCAATCGATTTCAAATATTTTCGTGATTAAAACGATAATAACAGTAAAGACATGTACAGCAATTGTTGGTGCCATAAATTTGTATGTTTTTAACCGTGGCACGTCAGGTGTCAAGTGTCACAACCGAGCTAACTCGCTTAAATTAAAACGCAATTTACTAGACAAGGCCAAATATTTTGGATGATTCTAAATATTGAACAAGTATAGGAAAGAATTTTTAATAAAATCTAAATAATGCCAGATGAATGTTCAGTACGTTTTTAATATATATATATACACGTATATTGAGCAGTAATTTTACAAAGAATGACGGTTTGCCAGATTCCTTTATAGTAATATATTCTGGCACATAAAAGGTTAATTTTCTGTATGAAACTTTGAAATATTTATAATTTGTGTATGAAAGGGCAACTTGATAAAAAACCCAAGTATTTGAATACATTAGGCGACGTTTTAATTACTAAATACAAGCAGAATGAACCAATCAACCTAAGAATATTTTCGATGAAAGTAATGCATACTTTTGTGGTGTAATGATAAATTGTGTAGATATGCAGTATACATATAATAAATTGTATTATTGTCTTAAGTTTTAAATAATATGTAAAAATTAACCAAATGTTGGTCAAATTTAAATATTCATGAAATAGTTTACGATATACCCCGCTTTATTATTATATTACGATTGGTTTTGACCCAAAAATGAAATTATTTATTCATTTTCTAACATTTATATATCATAATACGATGCATATAAAAATGTATGGTACTAAACGTGGAAATAATTTTAAATTAGACATGGCGGAGCTGTGTGCTTTAACTGGCGCTATTTGCATGTCACGCTGCACTTTCAGGATGAACCATTTTCAGAGGAAAACTGAAAATTAGACACATTATCCGGAAGTGCCGTTGTGTGCGTGTACCTGAACACATAGGCGAGTGCCGCTCTGTTGCTGCAATTATGATGACAATAAGCGCAGGCGGGTGGTATGCCCTGGTGCTGACGCGCTGCCCGGACCATGATTATGTAATGCCACCCTTTCCCGAGCCCCATCGGCTGGCAGAGTGGAGGACGGGACTGGGCCCCCACGGAAATTTGTTTTAGAGATATTTTGAATTCGAAATGTTTCTGATGGATTGACGTTTGATTCGCTTGATAGAAATGTAATTAGCGATGGTTTGCGTTTCAAGATCGATACTCATTTTAAATGTGCACCCAATAATCTGCATGGGTATTTTAATATTTGCGTAATGCGATATTTGGTTTTATACTAAATAATTAAAGCAGTGAACAATAGCCATATTTCTAATCTAGTCACTACTTATATATCTTTTTGACTACTTAACCAAAGTTATAGTTGAGAAGAATCAACACTTCTATTTCTTGACCGACCAATGAAATCATTCTGCTGTTTATGTTTATTATCTTATCACAATATTCATAATTAATAAAGCTTTTTCTAGTACTAAAAGAAAAACAAATGAAGTAGCGAAAGTGTTATAAGAAAACGTTCTTAAAACCTCTGTGATTCCTACTGCACTCATATTTTCTGGTATCTATTAGATAGAACTGATTTGACGGATGTTACTCATAAACCGCCATATATCCAGTAGTTCTGAATATTAAAAATGAGAAGGACGAAGCGTGATGAGAAGTTTAAAAAAATATATAATATTGTCGATGGTTCTTACCTCGGCCACTTCTTCCTACAAATCGGAGATCATTGAATTTGGCAACTTGGTTTTTCATCACAGCGGTGGCGTTCCTCAGTTCCGCGCAGTAGTTCTCGTCGTTTCCAGCTCGAACTGTCACCACCGTTCCGTCCACGACATCTCCTACTGCCACAACCTTGAACGCTACTGGAAGCGTCTTGTTCGAGCGCCAATGCGTCGGGAGCGCAGAGCATAGGAAATAAGGGCTGCCTGTTCGGACTGAAGAAAAAAGATGTGTAAAAATCATTCATATACTAATTTTCAATGGAAAACACCATACTTACAAACAAATGAAAAACGAATATTTTAATAATCCTTTAAGTTTTTGTAAATATCTGATATATTATTAAGAATACTCCGTTCAATACTAACCACATGCTTCTTTAATTTTTCTTGACCGTAAGAATTAACGGCTTACATGACATAATTTTAATTTCAAGAAAGATTTTACGCCTGTTTCCCGATGGATGATTTTTTCGCCGATAGTAAGAATGAACACTTTGGTTAGGTTAGGCTTAAACTTGACTAATCGACATATATATATATATATAATATGCCCACAGTGATTTTTTAAATAACGTATCATTTTATTACGGAAATAATCATACAAAACAAAATTCATTTCGTGAAGAATGAAAAGCGTTTTATTCTTTGGATTTATTTTTTAGTAATACAATTTAGATCAAAAAAATAATAATAAGTTTTATTTATGTAAAAGTATAGTAAAATAAGACCATACGGATTAAAAAGAGAAAAAAATATGACATGGTTTCTATATTTTTAAGATTCATATACAGGTTGTTGATATTTGTATGAAAGTCAACAAGATGTTGAATTGATCTAAACTGAACACTGGAAAATATCGTGTGTTTGAGATATAAATTATTAATAAAATATTAGCGATTCGATTATAATGATGGTAGTTTATTTTAAAGGTACGCGCTATGATAAGTATTATATAACAAGAAAAAGAAGCTCTTGGTATAATTATAATTGCCGCAAAAATACTGTCCTAATGCGTATACTTAGCATTTAGTATTTCATATATGAATTTAATGTTTATACAACATTGCGGTATTTACTTAAGCACACTAAACTGAAAAAAGTATTCCGAGAATTAGTTATAGTAATGGATGTGTCATGGGAACTCCAATAAAATCAATATGTTTTTAGTTACGGATGTGAATTTAGGGAAATTTATGAGAATCTTAAGTATTAATTAATCGACTGTATCAAAAATAACCACAACGAATTTCAAAAATAAATCTACTTAAAATGTTAGGTTTTAATAAGCGTACTATTTTATCTTGATACTTTCGTAATTTGTGATAAATACTAACATGAAAGTATGCATGCCAATTTGTTTGCAGCACCTTACTGGAATGACGTAAAATAATATTTTTCAATGAGATTCCTTAAAATTTAAAACAACGCGTTATATCAATAATAAATGTATTTAAAGAAACAAAACTTGAAATGTAAACGTAAAGAATACCCATAGATTAGAACTAAAATTGTTCAGTAAAAAAAAAACAATAGAGTATTCTTGTAAAATATTTGAAATTGGTATTATGAGATTTTTTTCCCACCACTTACCCGCCGGTATTTGCTGCCGCGATTGTGCGCGGCCGGCTTTCTGAAACCGCATGAAAGAATCGTTGATTTTATTTGCGTGATTTTATTTTAATCACTCCCATAGCACAATGGTCATCCATAAACCACGTAACGTTCTTAAGGAGGAGGGAGGGGTGACCCCCAACGTTTACATGGCGTTACAAGGGGGAGGGTGGGTTAATTTTTATTGTAACGTAACATTTTCCCCCCTCAACAAGTGGATAAGAAGTGATTATAAATTGTATTCCTAAATAACCTTTACTGTGCCAGACATAATGTTACAACCCTGTAAGCTGTGAATTTTTAAGCAAAAATACCA
>JAPMAG010001496.1:0-12362 GCA_036584685.1 Rhyacophila sp. Rhy_31_5
GGGCTGACTGAGTCGTCAGCACTACGGGGTGCATAGGGCACCTCATGCCACTAGGTGACGAGGCAGATTGCTACTTTCTAAATTCTTTTTTTCTTTAGCACACTGTGCATGGTGATACCGTCCCGTGCCACTCCGCTACGGGCAGGCTTAAAATCAAAATGTGGAAAATAAAAAAACATTGCTTTCGTGAAGGGTCAGCCAGGTGACCGCGCATAATCACGGTTGTGAGTACTGGTGGGTCGGTGGTGGGTTCTTCAAACCTCAACAATATATATATTATATATGAGGAAGTCTGCCAAATGAGTTAAGTAGATTTCATTATTTAAAAATAATCCTAAAAAAAATATTATACCCAATCTAACTATAATATAACAATTAATGATAAAGATTGTTTTTTATCTTTCATTTAACAAAATCTACTCCAAAGCTACGTATATGGATATGGACAGTTTTCTTTTAATTATTAACTCAACCGTTTCGGGTTTGTGTGCTGGTTACAATACAAATGAATAAACATTTTTAAAATTTTATAATTAGCACGGGCTCCCCCGTTTTCTAGGCGTACGCGCTATTCACTAGCTTTTATCACTAGCTAGTTTTTATAGTTGATGATTTTAAAATTAAATAAAACTTAAGCTGCTTATGATACGACAAATTGTTTTTTTTTTTTTGAGACAAAAACAAATACAATTAGGTTTTAAATAAAAAGTCATTAAAATAGACACTTTAACTTCGTTTATAAGACTGAATTTGTTTAACTCAATTTTTAATGACTTTTTCAAACACTTATATTTAATTTCGTGTCTTCGGTGCCTGGTGATACCGTCCTATTCAGCTCTGCTATGGGAGTGGTTAAGGTAAATCATCCATTAAAAAACAAATATTCTTTCGTGCTGTGCCAGGAAGGCGGCCGCGCACAATCGCGGCTGCAGATACTGGCGGGTAAGTGGTGGGGGAAAAATTGATAAAACCAAAAATGTGCTACATACGAAAAGATGATATTTTTAGCGAAATGAGAATTAATTTCAACTTGTTCTAGAATCAAATCAACAAATTCACGACAGCTATGATGATTTTAATATAATATTTTACAGTATTTAAGTATTTCTCACAATTTTGTTTCACAGATCAGAGTTTTTAATATTCAATACATTAAAAATTAAAGTTTCATTGTATGAATGACTTCAGAACGGTATATTTTCATAATGGAAAATATAATATAAACGTCTACGCGCAACATCATTATAAGAAAACGTGTCAGTCATATTCTACGATTAGAAAAAAATAGACCATCGACAATTTTCCATTATATATTCAAATATATTCTGATGTTGTCATAAATTTACTTTTCTAAGGTAACATAGAAATTTTCAAGGCCGAAAATAGCATTGAAAAAGTTTTTCATTTCGTGTAACAGCTGCCCGGGCATAGCAAAAATATTAATATCGCACGCGGAGTAGAACTGAATTTCTTTAAACAAGGTGCGTCTTTTGAAGAAACTTTAAATTTACCTGAATTATAATTTTTGTTTGAACTTTATTACGACATGGTTATTTATGAAAAAGTTAGTTTACGTTACATCATGGTGAGCTTTTGTCACATTTTACCTTGTGACACATTTATTGGTCAAATTTTATAAACAAATTATATATATTATATATACTCTCGTTAGACTAGTGTATAGTGCGTACGCCTTGCATGGGGTCAAGTGTTCAAGGCACATGCTAGTTGCAAATTTTTTCAAATGTTTATTCATTTGTATTGTAGTCTGGACATGAACCCTGAAACGGTTGAGCTAATATTTGACAATTATTACTCATAAAAAGCTCTCAAAAGCAATCTTCACTGTGTGGAAATCTATCTGCTTCGTTTCGGAGTGGATAAGGTTAAAAGAAAAGAATATTACTTATATTCATATATCGTGAACATTAGAAATTATATATTTAATACATTCACAATATTACATGACACGAGTATATATAATTTATGGAAATGTATAGAAACTATGACATGATTTTGACCATAAATACACAATGCTAATAGAAAATAATAAAAACAACATGTAAAAAATACATTTTTCATTAAATACGTACAAATAAAAAAAATAGTTCATTTTGTGGTGAAAACAATACATTAGAAAGTATTTTTCGAATTGTCTCGTTCTCTGCATTGATTTTTCTAATTTCTTCACTGTTTCATTATTTAACTACTGCCAGGTTAATTCTACGTTTACTGATAAAAAATGATGTTTTTAATTTCTCGTGTATTTTCTCATGCACCACATTCAGATTAATTAATACTGACTAAAATGGTAGAAATCTTATTGATAAAAAATGCACGGCTAAGTAAAAAAATCATCAAAGTTTTCAAACTACATATAATAATTATGTTATCATGTATACCCAAGAGAAAATTTCCTTATGAGTTCAAGTAGCTACCAGAGTTCTTTCAAAAAATGTATTTTTGTGAATATTTCACATTTATCATACAACAAAATACGTAGAAAATCAAATGTTAAGTATTTTTTTTTTAATTTGATAATATATTATATAAAAAAAAAAGTAAGTACAGTAAAATCTCTATAACTCAAACCTCGTTAAGTCGTAATCCTCAGTAAGACGAAAAAATTGCCATTCCCTTCTGCTGAACCCCTAAATACGCGGTATTTCGAATTATTTAGACTTGCAACTCGAAACAAATGATATTTCCCTGCGAGGTATTGATAGTACATATTTATACTCTATAACTCGAATTTCAAAAGGCAAACTCCGTAAGTTGAAGTTAGTCAAATATAATGACGTCTTACATGGAATTCCCTGAAATCATAACAATAAAATCTAAACGGAATGTTTGGTGCTTTTATTTTTTTTTCAGTTTAAAGGGGTTTGTCACAAATAAAATCATGCTGTCCTGGTTAGGTAAACAATGAACTGCAAATTTCTTGAATTAAAATACTAATACAGATTTTTTTGTAGTTGTCTGTGCAATTTAGTTTACTAATTATTTGTTTCAATAAATATGTACCATAAAACGTAAGTCGAATTTTTATTTCACTATGGCTCCACAACTCGAAAAATATACAGTGCGCCTTTCTAAGTCGAAATTTCAGCAATTAAATCCTTTGTATTTCGAAATTCTTGTTAAGTCGAAAACTCGTTCAACTCGAAATATTTAGCATTTCCCTTGAAATTTGAGTTATCGAGATTCCATTGTATTAATTTCTCTTTTATTTTAATTTCAGGTCGATCCCACGACAAACAGTTCGTCTTGTTCCGGCTCGGCGAGCGGGTCGCCAGTTCGGTCAAAATGCTAGCGGAGGGCCGCACACCTTCCATGAACAGCAATGACGGTGGCATACTTATGGGTGAGGCAAGCGCGCCTGGCGAACAGGGCACACGTGGAGTGCTAGACGCATTTGTCGCGCCAAACGTGCCACAAGGGTCGGGCAGGACCGAAGCGGAGTTCTTTGTCGATGGGAATCACTCAAAGGTAAATATTTAATGTATTCGATATATCTCAACTTCAACGAGAATATTTGAAAATATTGCTTACGTGAAAAAAATGATTTTGAACGTGGGGAAAATATATTTTTCTACTGAATATCATGTAAAATACTATGACCAGGTGTAAATGCTGTAACGATAATTCTATTATTATAGTCAAAATGATTATGAAGGAATATTTTATTATATCAAATAGAAACTACAATAGTAAACTTATCAAGTATGTAAGTATATTAGCTTGGCGTATTTTAAGTCAAAATATCAAGTGTTTAAAATTTAAATAAAATCTGTGTTACATAGAAAACGTCTGAATAAGCGATCGAAAAATATGTGATGATTATTTTTTAATTTTCAATTCACCGATTATCAAAAACGGTGAGTAAAAAAATTTCCGCACTTTGGGCATAAAATATATGTCAATCAAATTTTAACCTTTTCTGTGCCAGATACAATATCACAATCAGGCAAGTTGTGAAAATTTAAGCAAAAAAAACTTTTATAATTTATTTAAAAGTTTTTTAAATGTATCTTTGTCATGATATTGTTTTTAATGATCATATTTTATGAGGGATGTAGTGTAAAAAAGAAAATTGGTAATCTACACTTAGATAGAATTACATGTTATTCAATTTGTAGCCTTTTTATTATCCATTTTATACTTCCTCATTCAATATTTTTTTTTTGAAAATCTAAAAAGTAATCTTTGTAAGTAGTAATCCCTGACTTTTTTTTCCAGTATACTTTTAGATAGGTTAGAAAGTTTCAACTGCAATTATTAGAAAACTGTCTAATTGTGGCTTACTAACTTTTTACACCACACCTCTCATATTATAGTCATACACCTGCGTTTTTATATTTTAAATTGTCCAAATTAATAAAATTTGTCAAACAAACTACGCGTGTGTGAATGAGCTTACTTCTATTACATAGTTACTCGGTTAAGAAAGACAAATATATAATTCCTTGACATAATTTTCTTGCTTTTTATTACAGTATGTACATTTTTTCATAAGCTTTCATATTTGTTTATTAAAAATGACTAATGGTAAAATATATTTCACGAATTAACAACTTTATTTACATCTTTATCAAAGATGAATCTTTATTTATGTTGTGTTATTTTTACGAGACTAAACAGGTAAATGTCGATGGCACAAGATTAAAATAATTTGGAAGACATTGTAACAGCTCTAAACAAAGTTTTTGTCCAGCGCAAACAGTATTCGTACCACTGGGATATTTTTGCCTGCATAAATAATTGTCATTCTCATATTTTTTACCAATATATATACACCTGCACAGCTGTAATTGGAAAAACAGTAACTTTGAAATAAAAATCCTGACAAGACAGCCACCAACAACGGTTTATACTTAACAGGAGTGCAATATATTTTTTACTCACCTTCAATTAACAATTTTAGTATATGTGTATTTTAATTAAAATTCTAAATCTTACATTCTTATTTCGACGTAAACCATATTTATAATTACTTACTATGAATGCAATATTAAAATAAACTACATTTTATGCAATATTTTTTTGTAATAACTGAAAAGTTTTGTATTTAAAATCTTTCTGTAACCATATTCGCTCTGAAAAAAAGCATGTGGATACTCACAATGTGAAGCCTTCAGTTAGTATATTGAAATACACAATCCATTCACTCACGAAGGGAATTTGTATATATGTACATACATTGAAAATATATTCTTCTTTTTCTTTTAAGCATATCCGCTCCGAAACAAAACATATGGATATCGACCCTGTTTAGATAAAAGGGCATAACTCTCTTAGGTTTAATTTGAGAATCACAATGTACGCAACCAAATACACATTCTGTCAAAAGGGGTTAAGTCAAAAATGATAAATTTTTAATAGTGAACGATCTATTAAATTTGTGTGGAGAGGAAAAAGCATAAAACGTCAATTTTCATGATTTTATGATAACTTTCTTAATTATCAGATCAGAAAAATGAAACATCCATCATCATGCACTTCAAGTTTGCGTTAATGTGACATTGACTAAAAATTATTAAAACACGTTTATTGTGTCTGCTGTAAGATTTTTGGGTTACTCCTTTTGACCTACTTGTAAATACGGTCGATATGTTACGGATTGTTTTAAGAGATTTTTACGAATTATTATTGTCAGTTATTAGCTTAACCAATTTGTTTCGTGTCCTGGTTTCAAATTCACATGAAAAAACGTTTGCAATTTTTTCAGGTACGGGATTCAAATCCTAGACCCTTGGCTCGTCTAACCGCTTGCCTGCAAAAACAACAAAAATATTTCAAATCATACAATCTATATTGTACGGAATGCATTTTGTATTACAGTTTTATTCATTTAATTTTTTGTTTCTTTAAAAATACAATAATCTTTTTCTACCAATTTCTAATTATATGTAAATAGAAGAAGCAGTATGGAGCTCTTTGAATCTATTTCGCTGTGTGTATATCTACTACTTAACCCCGTTCCCAAAGCGCTTCGCTATCACCTGATATCGATTTGCCGAAATGGTACCTCGCCAAGCTATTTAAACACAGTCACTTGGATAGTATTCGCAATGGGGTAATTTTCAGTCAGGGTTCATCATCCGTTCATGGAAAACTTTACCCTTCACTAGATAGCTGGAGATGTAGAACTTCACTCCTTGGAGGACTATAAAAGCAGCAGCGCAATTCACGCGTTTGCTTCACTTATCTCTTGTAACGTTCTGTGCTCCTAATACTTACCATAAGTTTATATCTTTACGTTTTAAGTACCAAGGCACTTTTAAGTTTTAAACATGAGCTATTTATTATTTACTACTTTGCCAGTATATTATGCTAAAAAGATAAATATATATGTACGTGTATATATATTGTCGTTGTACTGACAGAAGGCATTAAGTCAAAAACGACGGTTTTGACAAAATTGATTTTGAAAGTTTGAGCCTCCCACATACTCATACATTTTACGATATACTCGTATGTTAGGGCAACTGCGGCTGTGGACAATTTGTCGACGTTATTTACCAGGAATAGAATTTACATCGTTATAATACAATACAATCAATCATTAAAATATAAATTATATTTCATTTAAAAGGTATTAAAACAAAAACATACCCTTTAAAGATAAAACATACCTGCATATCGACCTTGTTTAGGTAAAAAAGATAAGCCTTCAGAGAACATTTTTTACATGAGGTACAAAAAACGTGTTTTTATGATTTTTAGTTAAAGGCACGGCACATTAACACAAACTTGAAGTGCATAATTATCAATAAATCATTGCTTTATTTTTCTGGTCCGATAATTAAAAAAAAATATTAAAGGAAAATTATTAAAATTGAGATTTAATGCATTTTTTCTTTTTCATACAAACTTTGTAGGTCATTCTTTTTTCAATATCTAATGCTGAATTTTGATAATATCTTGGCATTTTTGGCATGTTTTTTTGACAGAACCTATATTTAGTTATATATTTTGTGATTCTCAAATAAAAGAACTTTCCAAAAAACTGAGGTTTAAGCCCTTTTGCCTAAGCAAGGTTGATATATATTTCTTTGTTTTTCATCATATCCAACCATATACACCTCTACAATGTGAAGATTGCTTTGATAGATTTTTTACGAGCTACTAGCTTAATCATTTTGGTGTATAACCTGCAATTTCACCAGCCACTAGATTTAAGCCTTAAACCCTCATTTCGTGAGTCAGCGGCACTATCCACTCACTTACAAGAGTGACAATTATCAGTTTAGACACATAAATACTTTTCTCATTAAAATAAAGTCATTTCTAATACACATTAATGAAAAATACAAAATGTACTCCATTTAAAACTATAATCTTTATATTCGTTAGTAAAAATAAGTAAATTTATTATGTTGGAAATAGGTTAAAGATGGTGATAATTCCATCCAAAATGTGTTGCATATTTAAACGCGTTCAAAATTTGTCTATCTCATACTTGAATTTGCATTCGAGGCAATAAATCGTGATGAATGAAAAGTTGCACCGTCAATGTAGCTTCAGTGTATCAAACCGGGCGTTCTTCAACTTTAGTTTCATAATAGAGCCATGTTATGGGGTCGTTTGTTCGCATTCTAAAGTTTTATGGCCTGTTTTTCCAGGCTTTCCAAATGTTTATTTGATCCTTTTACAGTCATTTAAATCTTGTTACGTGATATAAATAATGGTTTGTTGATTTACACCGAAATTTATAACGTCGTTAACGAGAAAATACCTTCCATGTGATACTCGTGAACACATTTGATAGGTGAAATGTCAAAAAGAAATATATTTTTTAATTATTATTTTATAAACAATTCTTTACAAAATATCTGGTTAAGTTGATTACAAATATTTACCAGTAATGGGTTGATTTTATTTTAATTATAGTTTTTTCTGTTAAAAAACATTTTATTCATATCTATTATAAACTCAGCTGTAATTTTACAAAACCGTATATTAAAATCATATCAACAGCTATTTCAATCATATGTTTATTTTATCAGACATATTTTAAATTGTATATCTTTAATATTAAAAATATCTATCGATTCGCTTCGACCAATTAATTGGTGTTTTATTATCCTGATCTGATAATAAAAAAGTTTTGAAAAAAAAATATTTAAATTGAGAGATAGTGCTTTTTTCTTTATACACAAACTTAGTTGATAGTTCTATTTTCAAAATCTACAGCTGAATTTTGATAATAATTAATCATTTTAGACTTAATTCCTGTTCACTGAACGTGTGTTTAGTTGTGTACATTGTGATTCTCAAATAAAACTCACCTGTTTTACCTTGTTTAGGTACAAAAGCTTCGCTTTTGGTTTTTTGAAAAGTGCTTTTATTTGATAATTACAATGTATATAACCAAATACACGTTCTGTCAAAAGAAATTAGCCAAAAATGCCAAATTATTATCGAAATTCAGCTTAAAATATTAGAAAAAGAACGACCAATTAAGTTTGTTTGGAGAGGAAAAAAGTATTAACTCTCAATTTTAACGTTTTTTTTAATTACTTTTTGAACCATCAGATCAGAAAAATAAAACACCAATTTATTGATCATCATGCATTTTAAATTTGTGTTAATGTAACTTTGACTAAAAATCATTAAAAAGCGTGTTTTGTGCTTCTTGTATTTTTTTTCAATGAGGGTTGACCCTTTTTGCCTAAACATAGTCGATATTATTTAATTTAACGCACTCGATTGACGTACGACACTTATTGAAAAATAAAGAACATTGTAGGAAAAACTGTAGGAAACTGTAGGTTGCTGTCGTGCCTCTTTTGGCTGTAGGGAGAAAAATTCAATATACTTGTAGCTTCAAATAAAACCTCATAATATCAGATGAATTTGTCGCAAAAAAGGCAGTGACACTGAACAAGATTTTTTTTTACAAAATTTGTGTTCAATTTATTTATTATGATATTTCATACACAATAAATAAAATATTTCTCTCCAAAATATTCTTGTTTGAATATTTTTATAATCTATCGTTATATGCTTTATTGTGTTCATACGAAGAACTCAATATGAACGTTTGAAATTGCAGAGATCAAATAAACAGTCAAATCTTATTTGAGAAACTTTGAAAGAATTCGCCTCGAACTCAAGACGGTGTTCTTAAATCGGTTATTTTGATATCTGCATTTATCTTTTTAACTCTCTCGCTGGATAGCGCATAAAAAAGCAAACTTGAATCACTATAAAGTCTTTCTTAGATGTTTTAAGTTACATTGTTCGTCTATCTATCTCAAGACTAAACAATATTGCAAAAATACTTAACAATATGCATTGTAAACTAAAACTTTGAAATATTTTCATTCTAAAAATACCCAATAACTTTTTGGTGATATAAATTATACTATATCAATTGTGTTTAGGCAAAAGTAACTAGTCCTTACAGAACAATTTTAATATTTTTTTATACTGTCACTTTCTTAAGTGAGCAAATAGCGCATCCAACTCACGAGCCGAGAGTCTATCGTTCAAATTCCGTAACTGGCAAAAAATTCACATGTGTTTTTCTTGTTCATTTAAAACCAGAACATTAACCAAATTGGTTGATCTAATAACTAACGATTATGACTCGTAAAAATGTCAAAGCAATCTTCATATTATATTAATGAATATGCTTCGTTTTCATATGCACGTACTCATATTTAATACAATAAAGCAAAATCATTTGTTACTACTTTATTAAGGTAACATTTAAAAATTATATCTACGGTTTTGAGGCACCCACGCAGAACAAATTTTATAGTAGGCACAAAAAACGTTTTTAATGATTTTCTTGATATGATAAATAAAAAAATTATACAAGAAAAATCATTAAAATTGGTAGTTAATGCTTTTTTTTCTTTCCATACAAACTTGATTCCTTTTGACAAAACGTGTATTTAGTTGTGTGCATTGAGACTTTCAAATAAAATCACTTTTCAGTCAAAAAACTGAGAGTTAAGTTCTAATGTCTAAACGGTCAATATAATGATTTCGAAACTATTTTTAACCAATTAAGTGCCAGAAACGAGTTATTTTGCACGACTTAAAACGTAGTTGGCTAGACAAATTTAAATATTTTGGATGATTTTTATTATAAAAAACGCACAGATATTACTCTAATATGATTATCAAAAGCAAAATATTGATAAAGAGACATTCAATATACGTTTAAAATAAATATTAAGGCCACATTTTTACTTAAAAGTTGACAGCTTCCTGAGTTGATTTATTATATCTGGCACATAAAAGAATAATGCTATTTTTTCTTAGATTTTCAATTTTGCTCATCAAAAAGACTTGAAGATTCGTTGGGATTTTTCTCGCACTGTTCTCCTCTGTTACGATAATAACTCAGATATAGAAAGCTTACATGGCTTTTTTGAAGAATATTTGTAATGCCTTTTCTACTTTATCAAAGTCAAGTCTCTTTTCAGAGCTATGGATGTAATCAGTATAGACACTAAGTACGTATAACAGCGATGAAAATTGCGTATTACACACGGTCTCTAATTTCATGATCAATATAGACAGGAGCTATGGACATCGAGTGTTACATTTATATCTTTATTACCATTCAATACATCATATTGCCCTCGTATTCTGGCATCTCGTAATTCCGCTGACTACATCCTGTGGACGATATTTAATGACGTCCCGAGATGACGAAAGCTGGTTGGCTTGTAAAATAGACATGCCTGGTTGGACCCACCGCTCACACGGCAACCGAACGCGGCACTAAACCCGGCGCCACATGATACGGTGAAAGTTTGACTCAAATATTTGGCTCCATATATTGAGTTAAATGTTGGACGATTTATATGGCAAGTACTCTGCTATACATAGAACGAACGTTTGCTCCCATTTGATGTTTATTCGATCTGACGTTTGAACACATTTGATTTCGATGTTCGTTTAATGTTTTTTGTATATTGTATACTACATTCACTTTTTTGTATTTGAATTAGAATAAATAATAATTTGAATATACATTAAAATTATTTAAAAAATGGAAACTAACGAGGATGTTGTTATTTTAGCCGCAACAGTAATTTTGTTGTCTTGTTACAAATTACTGCTGGCAAAAAATATAGTTAAAAGACGTAAAAGGAGGTAAAGGATGGCATTTTTAAATAAAAACAGACAACGGTAAAACTATTAAATATATAATATATCGCTGTTTTGCAAGTAAAACTCATTAAATCATATTTTGATTGTTCTGAGATAATAAGGTTAGAATGCTTGGGCGAGTCGCATAGCACTAAAAACCCTTTAAAGCGGACAAAAAGACCGACAATCAGACACTGGATGCTTGATATTGAACTCTGGTAGTTCGCGCATCAGCCACTGCGGCGCTGAACCGTCAAGTGTCCAACGTTGGAAGGTGTTGGTAGCATTGTCTGGCGCCAGCTTAACTCAAACGTTTCTGCTTTGTATGCCCGTCCACTTTGGCGTCCATAAGCTGCGAGCGGTCGCATTTACAATAGCTTGTGGATCGAATGCGACCACTCAAATACTTGTGTGTAGAGAAACGAAACCAATTGAATCCATATACCGCAGCAAAGCGCGACCATGAGGCGTTTGAGTGGTCGCGTTTGGTGGTTATGTGTGCGGTGGGGCCTAAATTTGTGAAAGACTACGCAATTTTACTACAATTATAATTTATGTAAGTAGTACATTTTTTAAAACTAATTATGTGGCATTGATAAGTGATTAATAGTCGACAAAATAAATCGATTTATATATGGAAATGTAAAGCACATTCCTGAAAGATCGTGAATTTATCCTGATAACCGCAGTGTTGGTATACTGTTAACCTAAAAGGTTGTGGTAAACACAAATATTTATTAAGGCTTTTAGTATATTCCAAAACAACATTAATTTTCAGTCAATTTAGGCGTATGGAATACGCAACATTCACGTATAATCGTAAAGTGCTGGGAGGAAAAGCAATTTCTCAGAAATATTAATGACGGAATTTGCATTTGCGGAAAAAGCTGTCCAGATTTCAATTTGTAACTTGATACTTTAATGTTTTAACTTAAAACCGCTGTATTTTGACCAATAAGCAAACAAAAAGCATTAATAATGAAAAATAATATATAGTATATCAATAACAAACTCGTCTAAAATAAAATATATTCTGTATAGTGTGTTACTTAAGATTATTTTACGAGTATAACTAAATATACGAATTTGTCGTCTCCATTAGACTAGTTGGTAGCGCGCACGCCTACCGAGTGTGGATCCCGGGTTCAAGCCCGGGCTAGTTACAAATTTTTTGAATGTTTATTCATTTGCTTTGTAGCCAGGACACAAACCCGAAATAGTTGAGCTAATAATTGACAATTATTACT
>JAPMAG010001497.1:0-12361 GCA_036584685.1 Rhyacophila sp. Rhy_31_5
ACTTAGTGCGGCATTGTAACACGTTTGTAAAGTAATATAGATGGTATTACTTTTTGATTGTTAAAAAATATTAATAGAAATACATCTTAAGCGGGCGCACAGACGCCTGCGGGCATAGGGTTACGCACCCCTGCTGTATGTGGTATTCAACAGCCTTTCGGGATGACAGAATCCGGTTGGCTTGAAGAAGAGGCATGCCCATTGAGATGCTATCAGAGACTCTTAGCACCTAATCAAGCCAAGCTCATCTTCACTTTGGATGTGATGAAAGGCTGCATAGTCTGACCCCTTATCACCCTGCGCACCCACAAGTATCGCTATTGATACCCTCGATGTTCTGTCCGCCGCTAGTCATGGGGAAATCTGAATTGGGACAAGCAATATTATACCATGACATTCGTTTTATTCACATTATTTTTTAAATCAACAGAATACTAATTTGTGTACAACCCGTCTCTTGAATATCCAGAGCTAACTGGTAGATTATGACAGCGTCATCGGCATATTTGAGATAACTTAGTTTCAAATTGGAGGCTAGAGATATTCCTCGGCTAGGTGGTATTGACGTCCGTATGATGAAGTAGAAAAGGATTATAAATAGGAACGGCTCAAGGACATATCCCTGTTTGATCCCAGCAGCAATTTCAAACCATTCAGTAATAGTGGCGCCAGTTCTAACACAGCATTTCCTAGCTTCGTGTAGAGATTTGATGACAACGATAATCTTTAGAGGTATCGAAGACATTTTGTAGTCCATAAAGCGGCAGGCCATTGAGGTGTTTGGCTCATGGGTCTACTGGAGTAGACAACGTAGATTGTGTACATAATCTACACAAAACCGCCACGGTAGGATTTCGGGTTGTTTTACTATAAGCACGCATTTATTGAATACAAATTAAGAAATTGAAGCCTGCCAAAAAATACAGGCCTAGTTTCAGTAAGGCTAAGTACACACCTGTTGCATGCAATGCAAATACATATCTGAATTCCTTTGTTATAATTACGAGTTTTGGGGTTACAATGAAGCATTATCTTATAGAAGTCCGTCGCCATTTACGCTACATTTTATGTGGTATGTAATTTTAATTGATTAATAATGAAACTCTATTTACATGACGCTTTATTTTATCCATTTTTAGGTGTGGCCAACGTCGCAACGGTTAACTGCGATAGAAAAAAATATATTTTCAAGCATAGTGATTTCAGGCTTGATCAATAGTTGAACATACTCGTATATTAATATTTTCATCTTCTTTCAGAATGAGTCACGTTCATTACACCATGATACGCATGCGAAAGAGTGTAAATACTCGTAAATACGTTGCGGATATGATAATCATTAGACAGTTCACATTTATTGAGCACCAACGGCACTGGATAATACAAGTATTAATTTGGTTTTTAGCCACAAAATTTACAGGCACGCACAAAGTATTTAGACCAAATACGGTTTTAAAGAAATATTGTCTAGAACCCAATTTATTTAATATTTGTAGATTCGTGAGTTCATTAATTCATGAGGTGTCCATTATAATTACATTACTATAGATTAATCAAACCGTGGATGAAAAAAAATCGATAAGTATACTATGTGTATTTCAGGTATACAATTTAATATGAGCTGCTTGATGTCTGAGATAACGAGTTCTAATTTTATTTTACATACGCGTTGAATATATAAAAGTAGATGTAATAATTAGCAACGTCAAGTCGGGCAATAAAGTTTCAGGATTCAGCTGTAATATTTAATATCAACATATATAGTGTAAATTATCTTAGCCTTATCTTATCACCAGTGCACCAGTGTATGCACTAGTATAAAAATGGTCCATTTCTCTAGTTTATCTGGTACTCGTGTACATATTATACACTACGCTGATTTATAATTAAGGTATTTGCAAGGGTGAGGTGCTGATATGTTAACAAGTGGATTGCTTATTTTCAGATCCATTTGTTCGAGGTGTTCTAGAGAAAAAAGGGATTTTATCGTTTTTGCAGTTATTCGCAATATAACATATATACGAGTATATCAAATACACGTCGTTCACAAAAAAATGAACGACCACAGGATTAAAACTGGAGTTCTACTCAGTAAACGAAAGTAAAAAGTAATAGAGTAGTGTCCTTTGCAAAACCACATATAATTAAGATAAAGAAGAAAATGTGAAGTATGAAGTACCATCATTGAAATCATCGTCCATTAAAACATTGCGATACACATCTAAAACATCTGGAAGCAATATATATATAAATATATAGCATATGCATTTTAGCCATTGTTCATTGTAGGCAAAAGATTAGGTCGATCTGTTTATGAAGTCTTATGTTACTTTTAAAGCATCTGTAGATCAACTTGTAGGAAAGCACTTGTTTTTTATTTTTTATATATGTAACAAAGGGCTCGCACGATCCCTTTTCCAGCCGATCTCTGACTATTCGTTGATTGAAGCGAATGAAGAAGGTAAAGGAAGTGATCCAAATAAATGCAACGTTCTTTGCTCGCAGTGCATAGAAATGTTAAGAGAATACTCATACTTAGAATTACATCAAAACGCAGTTTAATAATGAGAGGAAATAAATATATAACAATAGTTGCGGATGTTATTACTAATGTGGTTTTTATAATAGATTTCTGTGGTTTATGTTCATGATCACGTTCGGTCCAGATGTTGGTCGATATTAATGTGAGTCGTTGTTATGTATACGTATTACAATATATAAATATCTATTAAATTGATCAATCGATATGAGATCGTCAGCGCTCGACATCATGCATTCAATTATAATGTACGAGTGGATATATCATATTCGTACGAGTACATTTCAATCGACACACTGTATTTCTTTTAAATATGCCAGAAATATCTTCACGTACATAGCTACGGTAACACATATGAACAGCGATTTAGACATGAGTAATGAAGATTTATTTTTATCGCCTGTATGGCTAAATTCACATCTTGTCGCTAATTAGTTCTGAGCTAATTTGACATTATGTCACAGTAACTTTGCACTCCAGTATCGCCCTAAAAATTGAAATGTCAGAAAATTCGAAGTAACTGTACAATGACAATATAGAAAAAAGAATGAAGTCGAGATGACTGATAAAACGTATCGAATCCGGTGCAGGATTATTTATTCGTAAGATTGTCAGATATCGTATATCTTTGAATCCGCGGAATTGATCTGATGGGATCACGCTGACAAAAATAATAGCCACAATAACCTCATTTAGAGCTAGCTGCCTCGATTGACAAAAAAAGCTAAAAATGTGTGCTGATTAAAATTATCGCGGAATTTTATTGGCGTGTATGTAATATAATTATTATAGCACATGAAAGAATCCGCAAAAGGTGGCAATTTGACGTAGATTTCTGTATTATTTTACTATGTGATAAAATTACTTGTTGTTCCACATATTTAAATAAAACAAGAAAAATGTTAGATTTCCTTGAATTTAAAAATAGGCTCGAACGTCAATAGTTCCGTCGTCGCGGTTATTATCCATTTAGTTATACTTGTTGCTGTTGATTTGGCCGAAGTACTATGCCTTTTGGGCAATATATGTAAATACGCGTACAAATTTAATAGGCATATTCACCGTATATAATATGTACAATATCACATAACTGATCTACCGTAAAATCAATTACTCCATACTTCGTCAAAAATTAAAATGCCTATCCGATGCAAGGTTAAAAAGATTACTACAATTTCAAATTTACTCCATTATGGAGAGAAGCGAAGTCAATAAATGCGTCTTACGTATTCACCAGGCATAAAGATAAAGAATTTATATACTTTTATACATATTATGTATGTACACCAATTTCTCGTAAGTATATAATTCCATACGGAACGTAATTTTTGCCTTAAACACCAAAACCACAGCTTTATAAATATAAAAGCAACTGTCCTATAAGTACAGTTTGTTTTTGCTGTATATTTATGAGATATCGCCATCTGACGTGCAAAGAAAAAAAAATCGACCAAACTATCAGTGGTAGTATCACCAGTTCTAACATAGCAGAAAAAAATACGTGATCTTCATAAAAAAAATTGTGAAAATTCGACCGACCTGAGAATCTAGTCAATAATATTATATGCGCTTATTTGCAGGTTTAATATTGTAATTCGTTTTAAGTAAAGACAGGTGCTACTACGAGTACATGTACTGACATTCTAAACGAGCGCCTGAGTAATTCGAATTTGACATTTTTAATGCGGGCGCGAAAAGAAAATGGACTGGGAAAATGGATGCGTGTATATTGTAGCCATTAACACAGTAGCTTGCATATTATAACGTAAATATATCAATAATTAAATATTATTTGAATATGACTCTTTAAAATTTCCATATTGAAAAAACTATATTGACAATGAAAATAATGACATTGATTACTTTAAGGGTCATGTGTATTCACTCCATCTGTTGTATAATACTAGTACGAGTATATACGTTTGGCGATTAACACTTCTAAATCATTATTATTTTTCTTGCGTTTATTGTTTTTATTTGTCTGTGGAAATTGATATGGAAATAAATACCACAGAATACAGATTATGCTGAGTATGCGCTCTGGAAATATTAATCTGAATTATTATTGAAGCCTTAAAATCATAAACACATGAACATTTTGTTAATAAAAGGTTGCCGTACTAATATACACTACGTGTAAATGAAAAAGAATTTAAAAAGTGTTTTTATTTCGCAAATTAAGAAAAAAATAACAGATCCGTATAATTTTTTACTAAAAAAAAAAACAGGAAACTGACAAAAATATTTGTGTTTCGGAAAATTCGTAATTCGTATTAATTTTCTCTAAAAAACAAGAAAGCAGTATATTTCATGGCCGGTATGAACATACAACGGATACTTTTCTATGAGAATCGGCACGGCACTGAAATATACAGGTAATATAAATGTTTGACAGGAAGAAAAGTTGGGGCCTAAATGTGAAACTGACATTTACCTGAAGGCCGAATGGGATGGTTTACTTTAGTGGTGTACGAGTGTAGTGACCTGAATTGATACATGAAAAAGGTTACGAATCACACTATGTATTCGATACACGGAAAGTAAAATATTGTAAGTGAAAAATTATAAAATCATTTCTTAATAGATGATGTACTAATCTAGGTATTATATTAACTGTATAACGTAATGTAATCTTCAAAATATACACACGCTATCATAATTCGTAAAATATATGAAATACTCTTAATAGTGTTATGGAACACAATAACTTCTTATCTATACCATTTGTATTTTATGATGTAAACGAAATATAAATCATTACAATTTTGAATTTCTATAGTAGTTACTACTTTCAAAAATGGGTTTTGACCCGAGTTTCACCAAGCTTTGAAAAGTGAAGGACTGAATAGTTATTGTGATTCTAAAATCAAAATCTTTCTGATTGATAATTATGAAAATTAGAGTCGGGTTAAGTTATTGACGTGAACAGATTTTTAAGTTGAGAGTTACCACTGACTCGCATGTACATGTGACCGCAATTATGCGCACTCGCCTTCATGATACATGCAGGAATAAAATGTTTCCCTCCAATATACGAGTATGATTTAAAACCTGTCCGTAGTGGAGATTCACAGAACCCTATCACCAACCACATACGTGAAAAATTGAGAGAAGAAAAAAGATTAATAACAGTTAGCCTCGTCAGCTTATCTTTTGTGGCATGAGATTCTGTGCACCCAGTGTGTTGAAGACTCAATCAATCCAGCCGGTAACAAAATTTAAGGATTAATAAAAAAATCCGCAGAATATCTACTTTTTACTAGTGTTACAATTAAAGTTTTTAATCCTGATGCATCGTGGCTTAGGATTTAAGGGATTTCAATTATTATACGAGTATTCTACAAAACCCGATTAGTGTATTTTTTGCATTTTCTTTACTGGTGGAAATATTTGAAACGTGAATTAAGGAATATACGAGTACGCAAGGCAGTCTAGAGTCTAGATCCTTGGAGTTATAAAATGTATTAAAAAAATGATTGCTGTAAACATTTTATGGTTGGAAAATAACAACCAAGCGTGTGTGAATATTAAATTCTGGGATTCCACGAGATTTAAAGACTGTATGTGATACATGAATTTATTCACTGTTATACGTACTTGGTAGATTGCAAGTATTGTAGCCATGAAAGAAAAAACCACGAGATTCACAAGGATCCGCCCTCAAACGGGTCTTATAGGGCACGCGGACACGGTATCCACCGAGGACAACTTTAAGGCTTTGAGTAAATTTGCGGCATCTTACGGGGAGCAATTTTGCGCAGAGTTCCAAAATGACTCGTCGGTCACGAGCCTGGGTAGCCGGGCTGACTGAGTCATCAGCACTACGGGGTGCATAGGGCACCTCATGCCACTAGGGACTGAATGACGAGACAGACTGCTGCTAATTCTCATTCTTTCCTCTAAATTCTTTCTTTAGCACACTGTGCATTGTGATGTCGTCCCGTGCGACCCCGCTACGGACAAGTTTAACATCAAAATGTGGGAAATATAAAAACATCGCTTTCGTAAACGGTCAGACAGGCGACCGCATATAATCGCGGTTGTGAGTACTGGCGGTTACCCCCTAATTTTTTTCGACCCTTGGGGGTACATATAGACCACTTTGGGAATCTGAGCCTTAGATTAAATAATCAATTGCTGATATCATTTCTTCTGATGAAATCGTAATTCTAGATAATAACTGAGGAACTTCTCTAGATGCACACAATTTAACCATTTCTAATGATGTTCCTGCTAATGTGTAAATAGCATCAGATATTCAAATAATATTGTCTATAGAACCTAACAAACAATTAACCTGAATGCAGCCAATCAAATTTAACAGGCGTGGATTACATGCTCGTAGCTTTGTAGAACAGAAGTGGAAGTGGCGCTATTTTTGTTTTTGCGAGTGAGTGAGATAATTTAGTTGGTAATGCCGGATTGGGGAAACGCAAAAATATTTCATAAAAATTGCAGAAAGAACGTAAAGCAAAGGGTAAAAAATAATATGTATCTTTCAGTTAAGTGCAATTTCAAATCAGAGACATCTGTGCAGCTCAACCCATGCTTGCTATCAAAATGATGTTCTAATGGTTACTAGTATAATAGTCTGTTGGAGATACAGCGTGAAGTTATATTTGAAAGCTGTTGGAAACTTGAATATCAACGCCAAAGAGACTGGCCTCTTTTATGTACCTGTATTTACCCGATAATGATAAAAATTACGATGGGTTCCAAAACTGGATTACGGCCAAAGGAAAAATATTCTCAAATCGGAAGACTGATTAAAAAGAATGAAATGCCTAAGAAAGTAAATTTAGAATTTTCAAATTTTCAAAAGGAGTAATGAATCAAAAATATCTTACTCATTTAATGAAACTTTAGCTCAAAAAACAATAATTCTTCTTTCAACCAAAAAACATTAAAATTTAGAAGAAATAATGTTACCGATACCCCCTTTCTACCCTCTCACAGAGACAGTTAGAAATGCCAACGAAAAGAAATATCTTGGACGCTTTGCCAGAAGCCGACGAAGAAGACGATCCTCCACAACATGAAGACTGTATTATTTAAAAACGCTAAAATGTTACATATAATATATTAAAACATTGTTTTATCACTGTATGTATGCATAAACCTAATTTCGTATATTTATTTTTCACGTAGTTTTTTTTTATTATGTCCTTTGTTTTTAGCTTAAAACATGGAGTGAAGTTCTTTTTAAATTCTGTTTTATTAATTTTTTGTTTAATAACTATGTAATAAAAAAAACACGAAATAATGTAAAAATAATAAAGATGTTTTCATTACATACCCAATATTTCTTGGAAAGTCAAAATAAATTAAGTTGTCTGGAAAATCGTTTTTTACTAAACAACTAAAAATAAAAAATATCAGTTCATAGAAAGTATTTTTCTTCCATTTATATATAATGGAAAAAGACTTTTTTAGTTAGAAGGAAATTGTACATAAAGACAATTAAACGAAAAATAGTCATTTTTGCTCTCCTCAAAAGTAGCATTTTGTCAGTTACGCCCTTTTTGCAAGGAAAGGTCAATTTATACAATTTATATAGATAGAGATGAACATAAAATTTGAATAGAAAACTTCATTGTTGTTATGTTGGTGATAATGAATGTAATGAAAACATTTATGGAAAAAATGCCGACAAAAGTGACATTTAAAAAATTTTTTTTTACGAGTATTAATATACTCGTAAGAATCTAGTTCATACTACGGATAATGCAATTATTCAATTCGTATAGTCATAGGTATTTAGAGAAATGTTTTGACCGAAATAAATATTTCCTGAATATCAACGATTAACAAATTTCATTGGTGTTTTCTGGATCGAATGAAGATAGTTTCGCGTAAAAGGCGGCCGGTGGCTCTCATTCGATTCGTTCGTAGTCAATCAAAAAAGCAGTGGCGTAACTATCTCATAGCAAACTCATGCAAAGCACGAGGGGCCTCGCTGACCAGAGACCCCATAATCTGTCTACGCTCAATATCCGATTTCAATTAAAATTGCATTTCCTACTAAAAGTGATGTATGGCATACTTGTCGATGGCATGCAGAGAATCTCAAGTATATATATCTACTAAAAATTGTATTATTTTTTAACTTTCCGATAACTGTAGCGAGCGTTGAGAGGTTCTTTAGTAAGTTAAAAAATATAAAAGACTACAAACAAAACTCAATTGGAAAATCTAAATTTAACAGTTTCGTATTGTTAGCCATTAGTTAGCCATTATAACGAAAAAGGAACTTAATTAACTTATTAGTGATTTTGCAAACCTTAAATCGAGAAAGAAGAAATTTAAAAATCGGTAAGCAAAATGTATTATGTTTATAGTTGTATGTAAAAAACAGTAGATACTAACATAGACGGATAATTATTTCATCTCATTTTTAAAAAATCACGTAAAGGGGAGGGCCTTACGTAAATTTTGCATGAAGGCCTACAATTTTTGTAACTACGCCGCTGGATTCATGCGTAGTCAATCAAGAAAGGTAAATATGAAAGAAGTTTCACTTACTCGAGGTCAAGAAAAAGAGTGTTGTTTTACTAAATTACATATGTAAATATACTGATATTCATTCTAGAAAAATATTAAACAGTCGCGAAAACAAACTAAATACACATATTATGCAAAACGCAAATATAAATAAAGAAAAATCAGTTACTTACCGGCCATAAGTATTACCCAATGAATCTTCATCTTTCTTGATAGACAGGTAACGAGTTCGTTATGAGTTTAAAATAAACAAATCTAAACGTAAGACACCAATTAATGTTCCATTTATTTCCGTAGATATGAGTTAAATTTGATACTGAGGAAATTATTATTTTGAATTATCTTTTCCAATATGGTAAACTCGGGCTAAAATATGTATACATTTATAAATTGTTTACATTCCTGTACGCGCACTTCATTGTTTTAACAATAACTATTTCAAATATTGAATTACAAATTCAATTCTATGCCAAAATTCCAAAGTGTACCCAAATTAGCATGTGTGTTTGTTATTTATATTTCGTATACCTTAACCATTGGAATTCTTAGTTTAAAATGCTTTATTTATAAATATAAATTGTTTGTTTAGGTTTTTGACTATATGACAATTTATTATGATACCACCTCCATTTACTCGTACATGTTTACATCTTAATAAATATTTGACGGTTTCATGTGTACTTTCAACTGATGCCTAGATATAAATTTTGACTTTGACAAGATAAATGTATAGGTTATAATGTATACATACTTGAATTTATAGAACACGTTATAATTGTAAATAATATAAACGTTTTACAGAAACGATTAAGACAAAAACAGTATATCTGGAAAGTTGTGTAGGAACTATTTTTAATACAAGAAGAAGTTGTTAAAAAACAATATTTCGCACTCGCATTTTATTAAAAATGTACACTTTGGAGTTTGGATAGCAACAATTCAAGAACTATTTGGGATTCAGATAAACATATAATAGAGATGCTTGAAAACTATCTCAAAAGATGGGTAATCATTTTGTATTTGCTAATTCGGTTCACTTGTCATTGCAATCATTCGAGGTCGGCTTGGTTGATTCGTCTATTGGAGAGATTGAGACTATCCGCGATATTATTTCGTTTGTTATTTTAAACGCTGAACGAATCGATTCACGGCACGTGATGTCGAGCGCTCGAGCGTGAGGTACAAGCGATTCTGAATACCGCTTCGTTTTCGTTCCTTGCCACAGCTAATCTCACTATTAGGGCATTCATGCCCGTTTAAACCGAAACAAACAACTGGTTTTCAATCGTTTAGATAAACCCAAAAACCAGTTTTTTTTAATTCGGTTAACCGGTTTTTACGATTATTTTTAAAGTAAACAAACTATTACCGATACTCACTTATCAATGAATAAATATTGCTGTTAATAAAATGTGAGTTTTTCTTTGGCGCCCGAATTTGAGACATCAATGGGCAAAAAAGGCGTGTTCTGTGAACGAATAAAGAGAACAAAGAAATTTTTATCTACACATTTCAATAACAGACCGATTTCACTCATAAGTTAATAGGTCAAGATGGCAATAATTATAGAAACTGAGATATCAGCCTATGTGTCATTTTTAAGACTGGTTTTTTTGCTAGACAATGGGGTTATTCGTTATGCATATTGAAGGTGCTTATTGCCTTTTCCTCGAGATATAGTCGTTTTCAAGTTTTAAAAATCGGTCGCAAATTTTATTTAGCATTTGGAAGTTGTGTTATCAGTAAGTGTAAAAGTGGATAGGAAGAAACTAAAGACCTCATTAAATCAACAAGTCTATTAGGTAGTATAATATAAATTAAATGTATTATTTTTAATATTTTTATCAATAATCCTATGAAAGTTCATAATGTTTACATTATATTTTGAATTTAAATAACAATTGTATAAATGAAATAAATAATTCACACCATTTAAAAATAAACAAAGCGGCGGAACATTTACATACTTTCAATACCGAAAAAGTAAAATATTTGTTATTCTACATATTGTTAAACATTGCTTTTACGAATACGGGGTTCGCTTCATTATATTATATTCGTTTATAAATTTTTGGTGAAAGAACATAGAACTTTTAAACATACTTCATAATATCTTAATTTTTTTCGAGGAAGGTAAAAACTGGTTAACCGGTTTTTTATCGTAAAAAAACCCGAAAATCTTTATTTTTGGACGGTCTTTTGAAAACCCTACAGTGAATGGTGAGCAATCGGCGCAGCGATAAAAACTACTTGCGTCTAGCATTATAAAAATATAGCGAAACCAAAGAATGGTGTGCAATGGCGAGCTGAATGAAACGAATGCAAAAACGACCAAGTATAGGATATTTACATTCTTTCGAATCAAATCCGTGATGAAACAAATAAATGTTCTGGTTAAAAATATAGTTGAAAGCGTTCCGAGATTTTTTGAAGACATCAAATGCTTGAGATTGTAAAATATGGAAAAATTAGAATATTTCTTATCGTATCGGATGGAATCGTAAACATCAGAGCTTAATTAAAATTAGTCAATACTGCAGAACAAATTCGCAAAAGAAACGCTCTCTTGATTGAAGACGCTAACAATGATTTGGTTATCATTGTACGGGGCACCAGTGCTGAGAAGAGGATTGTGATGCTAACTACGTCAGAGTATCATAGCATCACAATCCTTTCCTAATAACTGCATCGTGAAAAGACATATTTCTTTAGTTCTTGTCGTGATTTTTTTTGAATCTAATAAAAGTACCAATGAAAATTTCAAGAATTTGTATCATATCAAAATGTTATAAGATGAATCCAATATTTATTTTTTCACGGAAGAATTAAGTTGCGCAAGTCCATTGATAATATAAAGTATTTTTGTCAAATATATTACGTAAGTTAAGAGTTAGTTTTCAAATTTATCAAGACCATCTCTTTTTATACCAACAGCGGCCAATTAATATTTAAAGTAGTATACCATTTATGAATTCACTAAACCTGGTAAGTGTAAAAATGTTAATTCATCGCTGGTGTGAAATATAAATACGATTTATGAATTTGGAATCACGTATCGAAATTTACCATAGCCAACAACTATTAAAGCAGTGATATAATGATACCCCTTTACATTAATTAGTAATATATCGTATTTTACGGAGTATAAGACGTACCTTAATTTTTAAGCATTTTTTTTATCAAAAATAACATTTTATCATTAGATTGCAAAGTCAAACAAAAAAATTCTTTGTTTATAAAACCGAACTGACCTTTAAAATCCCTGTAAATCGTCATCTGAACTTTCTTCTTCTTCCTCTTCATCGTCATCGTTGTCCTCTT
>JAPMAG010001498.1:1753-12361 GCA_036584685.1 Rhyacophila sp. Rhy_31_5
ACGACAAGAAGCTGATATAAAAATGGGATGCGTCAGTAGTCATAAGAAAAATGCATATAAAAATTCTGTAAATAGCAGGCTTACGTTTAAGATCGGAAGGATAAGTGAATAACATTTTATCAGTAATGTACGGGAGTGGATCGACATAATAATCTTTTTGCAAATATATTTCGGTGAATTTTTGATATCTGCATACTCATCCAACAAGCAAATAATGTTTCTATTAATACGTGAAACTTTAAGCAACCTTTCTCAATGAGGAAACCCATCAGTTTAACTATTCAAAACGGTGTTTAACACATTTTAAAGTTTACATGTCACTTACGATGACGCTTCAAATTCATTAATAAATTTTTACGACAAAGCTGTGGTTTCCTTTGAGTCATGATGTACAAACAATAATAATTCAATACATGAATGTGCTTTATACTATGTGCCTTGAATAATGATTGCAATCAATTACTTAGTACGTCACGAAATGTGTGTTACATGTAATTTTAGAAGGTTCTAGTATTGAAACATTGCATTTAACTCGCTCGTTTAATTCATCATGATAACCTAACTGTTTTGTTTTATAAGATATGTATCATTTAACAAAATGCAAGGGTATTTCATTAATACACTTAGAACGATGTGTAAGACCTGAACACTGATGAAAAACTCCAGAAATTGAGCACATTGTAACGAATTATGAAAAATCGCATGCCAAGTATAACGCAAAATAAAAGCAAAAATATTAATAGAAAGAAGTTTTTCATATGACAGAATTTATGGAATTGCTAAAGAAATAATACGATGACACACTGCAAGATGAATGAGATGGATGATTGTTAAATAATTCCAGCTATTCAGTAGCGGAGGGCAAGAAACATCAACAGAATAGTACTAAATGCCACTGCATCAATAAACTAAACGATCGGAGGAAATACTTGACTGAAGAAGTGGAAGTATTCCGGTATGTCTGCAAAATAAATGTCTTCGAAAATGAGTCAAAATACTGGAGAAATAGAATACTTAACAGCTATTCGGTGCTATTGATTGCCACACATTATGAAGCAAGAATAAAATAATGTATTTCTTCAAACTACAATTACATTAATGTAGCAGGAATAAAAATCCCACTATTTTTTGGCATATAAATATTAGTTGTTACAGAATAAATTGATTATTTCTGTTAATTGTAGATTTTGTTTAAATATCTCGTTTTAATTTATTTTTTTATAATATATTTTGTTTATGTTGAGTAATCGACAAGTGTTAGACAAATTTGTGACGGATTACAGCTAAATAATGCAAGTGTTTCAAAATTTCAAGTGAATCCAGTGGATTACAAGTTCGCTATCACTGGACTGGGTCATGAAAGCTCACGAGGAAAACCCAAAATTACACTTGACATAAGTAAATGCAAATTATACGAGTGACTGATAGGAAATACAAAATCCACCGTGATTTAAATATTAAATACTTGTGAGTAACTCCATTCATAAAAAAACTGGGGAAAAACGTGTCGACAGTCGGTTCAAAGAGACCTGCATATATAGAACACTTAATCACCGCATGGGTGTACTCTTTCATTAAAAATATTTGCATAAAACCCCTTAGAATGTACAAGTATTTAATATGAGTAAGAAACTAAATGTGTTAAATTTCACTATTAAATTAGTTAGACGATAAACATTTTACATCAATCGATGTTACCTATGACATTTTTATGAGACTTTGAACGCTGTACAAAATATGTCCTTATTCAATAAAATTTAACGAAATCTTTCGATGCACACATTTTGGTGTTTTTTTTTTTATTTGACTTCCAATCTCAGCATTTAATGAAGTTGAGTCAAGTTTATTTTGAATTTGCCACTAAATTTTTTCTGCATGTACGAGTATATGAGTACAACAGTTTGACTCTGCTGAACTATATCTTTAATTTGAGGTAAGGGGAAATTAAAAAAAGATAAATATATGTGAAGAAATTTGTTTGCTACGGAATTTTTAGATAAGTCTCAATCAAGTATCGCTGTTATCGCAGTGATGCAATATAGCAAAATATATTGTCGACATCAAAAACGGCCAAATTTTTAGCTCTTCAGTGCTGATATTGATGATGGCGGTATACTTAAATCATATTTTTCGTAACACTTGGATACAAACTGAATGACTAAGACATATTCATTTGTATTTTTGTCAAAGGAAGGATTAGGCAAAAGCGAACAACTAGTAAGCCGTGATTGATGTCTAGGCCCCCTTTGATACACATGTTCCTGGCAAGCAGTTGCTTTGGGCATTATAAACATTTATATCGAACAAGATTGTAACTATTATCGTAAATGACAAAGATTTTTCAGTTCCTCTGGATAACCCTCCACGTCTACTACTACACTGATCGCATATATTCAAACCACGATGTTGCACGTTCCTCCGTTTTCTAATTAAGATTTTCATACGAAGCTTAAACCATGAATTTTAATTTCATGAGTGTTAATCATCGTTCAGTATTTAAGATAGTCGATAGATTTTTATTGTTTGTTATTTTATTTGATTAAAAATAGTCTTATTTTGCTTAATATCATCACTCAACAACCAATTATTGTATCTAAACGAGTAATTGAATATTTTTATCATGAAACGATTCGTTCATTCGATAAATGGGGATTATTAATTCAAAGAATATAAGTGTTGTTTATATATTGACACTGCATTATATGTAATCGTTATTTTTTGGCGATTCTTTTATTGGTACCAAACAAACTTGTTGCTTTATTCATAATTCTGTATTTTGTTATCCATTGTATTTAAGAGAACCAACCACTGTATGTAGTAGTGTACTGTGGTAGGTACTGTGTATGGTACTGTGAAATGGAGTTACTTTTCCTACCCCCGAGGTACTTTGTCTAGTTGATTTTATTTTATAAAACGGTTTTTGATATATCAACAAAAAACGTGTCAGAATATTCGAAGTTTGCCGTATATAGTATTTTTAGATAGAACATAAAGTTTTGAGAAATCATTCTTCATTCTGGAATGTCAAAGTTCGATAAAATGGTGCAAAACTGATGTAAATAAGTTATTTGCAGTATTAAGTGTCTCCAACATATGCCTTTATAATACCATACATGAAACATCAATATATACATACCGTAATTTATTTGTGAGCAGTTCTATTAAAATAAAATATTACGGTACGTCACTAAGTTATTGATTAAAGTGAAATATATGAGTATTTCCAATTAACACCCCATACTCTAAATAGTCTAAATGGATCCAAATTATGTATTTTTATGATATTAAACAATTGCTCAAATTAAAATTATATGACAAATGAAGTTTGCATCTATTTGCTCGTAACTATTCCTAGAAATCTCACAAGCGTTCCATGTCGTTTACTTTGGAAAAACATCCGCCCCTCGATGTTTACATAATTCGTTCAATAATGAAACTGATTAAGAAGCTTTGTGCAGTAAACTTTTCTGGGTGGACAATATACGAGGGAATCTGATGACGGCATCGTAAAATTACAACAAAATTCTTAACGAGCTTTGCGAATAGTGCAACCCTATTGGAAGTTACATTCCTCCTTCTCATTTTCAGATATTATATTCTAATTATTGGATACATATATGCGTTTACAACAATAATCGTGTTATAATAATTGTTGGAAAATGAAACTATGGTTAATATGTCCAATTAATTCATTTAGCACATTAAATAATTTTAAAAAAAATGTACCATCTATTAATTAACTTTTAAACTGTTTATTTGTCTGTTATAACATGTGAATACTCTTATATTGAATAATCAATCAATATTTCTTCTTTTCTTCATATTCGACAATTTTTGGCGGTTTTTCCATACCATGCCAAATATCTCTGAGATGGCATCCAACCGGAGAGAAAAATTCAGATTGCTTAAAAAAGAGGCATATCCAAAGATGGCTAAGCCATTCCAAAGTCTAGTCTTTGGATGTAATGAAAGGTTTCGTAATCTGGTCTATTATCACTTCATTTCATGTATTATCATACCTGCGCGCCCTTAGTCACCTATAGAAGTATCTATTCACATATTCAATATACAGCTATAAAACCTCTTGATTTCTCATGACTTTCATGATTTTCTTTTAAAAAAGCGGCGCCGTTTTGTTTTAATTGAGTACGGCAACGAATCTCATACATTTTGTTTTTAACAAATACCTAGTAACTAAATTTTTATTAAAACGACGTTTTTGTAGAACTGAACGTTTGTGTACATTGAACGACACAACATCTCATTTTGACGAAATACATATTCCAGTATAAGTAATATACTAAGTATTGTTAGCATGTGTTGATATTGTTTATGTTTTTAAATACGTATATAAGAAGAAAATTGTTTCACCCACCAGTACCTGTTATGTATTAACAGCATTGTATCAAAGCTTAACAAACTGAAAGCGCTCGTAAAGAAGTGCCTCGAGTGTCTTAGGAAGAGCTTTTGAAAATATTGAAAAATGAAAGTTTAATTACCTAATGCTGAATTTATAAAAAAAATATTTCCAAGGTTGGCGTAATGATTTTCTATCATATCCTTTACCTGCAAGGGTGGACAACTTATGGCGAATATGCCAAACGTGGCGCATTGGATGATTATAAGTGGTGCATTGCATCCTTATGCCTAATATTCATATATTATTATTATTAACCCCAACCATGAACACAATAAACTAAAACAAGTGTTTTCAGCCGCATGGCACATCTGAACTCGTATGCGAAAAAAAATGACACATGGTATGTAAAAGGTTGGCCACCCGTTCTCCACCTGTATATATGACTTATGACATTCTTTTTACCACATTCCTCTTCTTTATAAATGACGCCACTGATTTAGTGACTCACGGGGTCGTATTAAAAAAATAATGAACCATATTCAATCCACTTCTCAAAAAGGTTCGCTATTACTGGTATAGAAGTACAAATTTTGTATCGTTCTATAATTTATTTGTTAAAGAAAGATTTCAGTATTTGTATGTATCTAATTGATTTTCTAAATAGATTTTCTGTATTAGATGAATGATGAAACCCGAAGTACTCCTAATTCGGATATTTGATGTTAAGGAAAAGGGAAATAGGAGAATTGGTGAAGGGTATTGAAAATAATTTGAAAAAAAAACAATTTGTTTAAGTGGAATAACATGTCTTTGGTCTAAAACGTTATATTCCATACATAATCGGATACATCTCACTAATTTTAATTAAATAATTTATATTTACAATTTTCATTTTTAAATACTAAAATACTAAGTAATCATCTATTACTGTTAATAATAATATAGTCGATACAAAAATTTAAATATGCTACATCATCTCTTTATCAACAGAGAAACATTTTATCGTTCCAACCATTTTAATTTAATTTCTGTTGTTTCTCCATACAGAGAGCTGCCCTCTGCGATTTTCACACATTATAAATATTTAGGAACATTACTAATTTGTAATGGATATATGAAGTCGATTAGAAACATAGATTATTTATCAAATTTCAATTAAATTATAAGATGAATCTCATATCACAGATTTAGTTTGCAAATAATATTAAAGATTTACAAATCTTCACATAAGCGTTAATATAAAATTTGAAAGTAATTCTAGAGAAACATTTGTATTGAACTAATAACACAGTTTTAAAATTAAAATTTTTACGGGTTACTTTTTTAACATACTAATTCCTTTCTTCAAAATTTTCTAATCAATAAATACACTGAAAACACTTCATAAAAACTGTCTCACTATTTCAATATAATGGTTTCTCTTTAAGAATTAAATCCGTTGATAAAATCAAACATATTATGAAACATGGACAATATGATTTTTATATGCGTAATAAATAGATGTTTTTGATGAATTCTTTCATGTCAAAATGCAGAAGAATATGAAAATTAAAATTTTGTTTGAAAAATTGCGATGGAATGATGAAATATTTAATCGATTCAACTTTAAAATAAATATATTATAGATTAGTTTTGTGAAAAAAAATCTTATGTCTATTGTACTTCATGTATTGTCATAATTTGTTAAAGTACTAAAAGCTCGATGTGTTTGTTAAATAAATATTTAACTTACTAAAAATGCATGAATTTACGGTTATGGCCAAAATTCGTTGTGTAGAATTATTAAACTATATATATATTCGAATAAATACATTGTTTTGCATGTGTAGTGTAAAATCCAACGTGCGAGTACAAACATCACGCACACTTTTCATTAAAAAAAAAAACTAACCTAACCTAACCTCTTTCGTCCTCAAAACTGGCAATAAAAAGGCTCAAATAGTCTAGAATAAATAGTAGGTTATAAGTAAAATTCTTTTATAAAAGTTACCATAAAATCATCACAAAATTCCATTCAGCCAAACAACTAGCTACAAATACATGTGAATTGTTTGTTAATAAATATAGACAGTCAATAGGTTATTAAAATTTATAGTTACGAAGCAAAAATAGTTATATATTACTATTTCCTAAATGCACAGACATATGCTATCATAACTATTTTTATAGTTTGTCATATACAGCTGCCTATTTAATAAGTTCATAGACATAACAGGTTGTATAACTATTTCATTACAATTTATGTACAAAATCGGGCTTGACTTCTTCATGATCAAGTAAAAAACGTGTCAACAAAATTCAACGCGAAATAGAGTTTTAAAATTTAACAAGATGTTATATTTTAACGTTCGCTACAATAATTGCTGTCGTGAACTATGTGATAATATTTTACTAAGACTTAAACATGATTAATATATCGGAAGTTCAATGAATGAAATGGCATAATTATGTTTTATAATAAACTTCATCAACTGAATGTTCCGGATTTAAATAATCACGGAAAAAGATTGTCATTAAATTAAGTAGAATATTCTTGATATTATATCAAAATATTATGTCTCAAATCGGTGACACAATATTGTGATTAATAATCACGGCAGTTAATTAATAATAATTACATAGTTTTTGCAATGCTTTTGACAGTATTTAATTATATTCACGAAACTGCTTTATATATGGAAAAAAACAGTGGATGGTGGTCATTTTTGTAGAAAATCCCACTGATTTTCAGGCACACGTATTTTACAAAGTCCATTTATGCCATTTTAAATAGTGACAGCTGCCGATGTGATTTCTATAACACTGTCAAGGTGTCCTCCGATGATGTGTTACGATTCAAGGAAGCTTCGCGCTGAAGAACTCGAAGACTTGAACGACATATTCGAGAGCGTTCATGTAGTCGCGGAAGATCAGCCAGTCACGGAGGTTGCGATAAGAAGTGTCCAGGTTGCGGAACTCGTCGGCCATTATGTCACGCGTGACGTCAGCGCGGCGCTCAACTCCGCGTTCTATCATGGCCACCTGAGATGAAGAAAACAATAAATTTATTACATTTTCAATTCTCAAAGAATTGGGATGCTAGATTGGTATATGAAGCAATACTCGGCAAGTAACACGCAGCACAAAAACAATCAAAAAAAAAAATCAGAAAGGTTGAATGTGCCATTTTCAATATACTACTTCGATTATTATTTGAAAAGTTCATACTATATAATATAAGACCTTTACCTGTATTTCGCAGAGAACTGCTCGAAGTTTGTATTCGCCAGAGTTGGAACGCTGGTCACGGGCAACTTGCTCTAGACCGACGGCGAACTTTTGGAGATTTTCGTAAGTTTCCACGAGCGTGGAGTCCAATTTATTCTACAAAAAAAAAAAACAATAAATATAAGATTTTTTTTCATACAAAACTCGAAAATCTTAAAATTTTGGTAAAAGTCAAGTATATCAAAAAACAGTGTTAAGAATCACGTATTTTGACAGACAGTCAAAGTACAATGTTACTCACAACCCTTTAAGCATTCTAAATTTATGTCGCGTGATTATATATAATGGAATTCGAATAACTCATGCTATAAGAACTAGACATATGAACGTCTGAAGACCCTGGCGCTATCAAATTAGTTACGTATACACTGGTACCTCTACATTGAAGAGGTACCAACTCCGCCCAATTATTATCAGGGCACCATCAAGACAGCAGAGATCGCGTGATCAAAAAGACATTCACTCGGCAGGACGAAACAAAAAAAAATGTATGAAAAAATATTCGCAAACGTTTTCGAGAGTGCATCATGCACGATTATCGTCTAATATTAGAGTTATAACGCGATTGAAAATTGCAAATAAAACACACGCCAGCTCAATTTATTAATAATTTAACTGGCGAATAAAATAGACACGGAGCGTTGCGGGTCGCAGATATCAAAGGAGGTGGCGAGTTCATCATGCTACGGGCGAATAGTTTATTCCGATATTGAACTAGGCGGCTGCCCTTTAACTGTGGATTATAATATTATGCCCTCCTGATACTTCGACACGCCATCGAATTAATTTTATATATGATTGTGGCTCAAGGTCGCGGTGAGACGGGTCAAAGCCTTGTACGCCACACCGCCTCGGGCAAGGATCACCCTCTGTGTCCTCTATTTTTTTCGAAATCAAGAAAAGACAAATTACTACTCTACAGACACAATGCAATGTATATTAAATCATACATTCAAAGAAGTAAGCACACACTTTTTGAGTAAACATGGTCGAACGTAGTATAATATGACTACTTCTTCAAAATACAAATAACCAGAATATTTACCTCGATTGCATTAAGATGCCCAGGAGCCACATTTTCCCCAAGGTCTTTTGGAATGGTTTCCTTGCTAGGCAACCACTCGTAACGACTCTGCTTCCAAGAGTTGTGATGACCATTGAAGTCAACATTGAAAGTCTTTTGAACCTGAAATAAAGAGAAAATAAAATGTTATTACGTATTGAAATATAAATTTCAAACTAAATTATTTAATAATTATTAGTATTTTTAAGATTTATAACTTTTGTAACGTTTATTATTCAATGATGAATTATTCTATGTTATCTTTTAGAACACTTTCAGAAAAATCTCAAAACCACTGCTATGGATTAGAAAACAAAATTGTAACTGATATAGGAGCATCTAGCGGAAAAAAATATATGAAACATGTTTTGGGAATAGTATGACTAACACATTTTCAGGGAAAGCTTTGATATCATATTACGCACCGAATCGCGTAAGTATGCGCTAGCCCTTAGCAAAAATTTTCCTAGCGCCACTTTAACTAACTGATGCATTTGTCGTGCTTCTAATCTCAACTCCTGGCGCCATCATCAATTCTACTTCATTGTCACGGCAACATGCAATAGGAATTTACTATGAGGCATCAGAAAAGAGGATGTCATATTTATTCCACTTGACTAATCGCCAGCAAACAACAGAACAATCATTTTAATCACTTTAACTTTAATAAAAAAATGTAAACGTCTTTTTGTATATTTATTACACAATTATTGATTACAAATAAGATATGCCATCTATATTTTATGCAAATACTTGAAGTATATTTGTGTGTATGTATGTATTATTGTACATACAAAGCTTTTAAGAAAAGTTATTATATTGTATGCGAGGATTGTCGAACTTTTATAAAAAATAAACCACAACAGACGAGTCTAATCGTAAGTAATCGGTTGCCGAAAAACAATAACATCCGTTAGAATCACGCGAAAAAGCAAGCGGTATTGACTTAATAGCGTAGAAAATAAAAATAAAAACATCATAGGCGGACCCGGCCGCGAACGAATCAGTAACAGACGGCCAATGTTGTGATCATTTTCCATGAACACATTATTCGTCCAAAGCGACTTTCGATAAAATAATAATTAACATCCGAGAAGTGCTTCGAGATAGTCAGCAAGCGAAATAGTACGAAGGCCCTGGGCGTAAAAGGTTTCTCGGAATATAAGAGTCGATTCGTACGAAGCGCCCTCGATTTTTAGGAACCGCGGTTACATAAAAAGTTTTTTCGGATTTTATTACACGGTAATAAGACAATGCCCGCCGGAATAAATAAAGAAAAAACACCGGTAATATCAATGATTGTTAATAATCTCCATTAGTTTTCTGGAACAATACGATGTCCATACACCCTGTCGTATAATAATTATAATATCCACAAAATATTGTTCGAGTTCCATATTGAAAGGTATAATTTTATTTAAAGTCATTCCATGTATTATGATGCTATGATTTTCATATACAGTTATTTGTCACTTTCTCAAAACTCAAAAATATAAACTTACGAAAATAATATTAAAAAATCTACTTTGATATTTTATAAGTAGCCAAGCCGTTTAAAGTGTAGTGTATATTATTGTTTAAAAAATAATTGTACATATCTTTCTTCAAAAATATTATTTTGAGAATAGCAGCATTTTCAAAAAGAGCAGTATTCGCAAATAGTACCATTATAAATTTAGAAATATCTAAAATGATACATAGAGTTATTCAATTTATTTTTTATAAACGATTAAAGACGGTGTGTTAGCTGTGGCTATGTGAATACGCAAAAGATACTCAGTAACGTAATAAAAATAAAATCACAAATATAATATTCCATAACTGCCTTATAATCTATGCATTTCAACATCTTAGAAAAGCTTCATGATGCATCATATAATAAAATAAAATTATATACATAGTGATGCTTTGCAATAAA
>JAPMAG010001499.1:0-12361 GCA_036584685.1 Rhyacophila sp. Rhy_31_5
ATCTATATGCTTCGTTTCGGAGCGGATATGGTTGAAAGAAAAAAAGAAATGTATATTTAAAGTAATGTTTAAATTAACCCGCCCAGAGTATGGACGCGCATATGTATAACCGCTCGCTTTGATGAAGTATAGACGTATATGTACGAAAGGACCAAGCAATAAAACACTCGTATATATTATGTATGCACCAAAAAACATTATACAACAAAAGTTTTGTAATTTAAATAAAGTTAGATTAATTAATAACCTTTTATCTAATTGTGCAGCCGAAATTTAAAAAACTCACTTCTGAAGAGAATAATAACGAGTAATTCGATTATTATATCATTTTATTTAACGATAATATTAAAATGGTAAACATTCAATAAACATTCCTAAATAGGGAATTTACATACATATTTAGTTTCTAATTATTGTATAGATTCTTAGAAAACAACATAATGATAACTAAATTAGAGAAATTGCGATCGTAATGGGGATAATAATTTTGGAACTACATCCAGTATGTTTGCCGTACAAGGTCTTATAGCAGGAAACATCCTCTGGGACTATAAAGTTTACGTTGTTTTGTTTTCATCGTTAAATAGTTAAATTTAAACTGTAATTACGAAACTTTGCAGTTGCTTGTTTGTGTAAATACGAACTGAGTACCATAAAATTACTACGCTTTCTATAACTACAAATTGTTAGAGCTGGCCTAAACGCTTGAATACTATTCATACGGCACATATTTCAAATTCATTGTATTAGTTTATATGTACATTAGGGAGGTCAGCTGAAGAAGAATCCTACGAGACTTTCTTAAATTTGAATTAAGCTGTCGACCCCTTCATTAAATAAAGGAAAAATCAGGTTTTTAAATCAAATCATTGTCTTGTTACAATTATTGTATTAGGTGGCGGAACATTAATCGAAAATTGTTACTAGATTGAAAAATTTACTCGACATAATGAAATAAGTTACTTAAAGAAAAATTAATTCAGTTATATGAAGAAAAAATAATTAAATGTACTGGAAAAGTTGTCTCATATCGACCCTGTTTAGGTAAAGGGCGTAACTCTTAGTTTTTTGAAAAGTCCTTTTATTTGAAAATCGCAATGCACACAACTAAATACACGTTCTATTAAAAGGAATTAAACCAAAAATACATACTAAATTATTATCGAAATTCAGCTTCACAAAAAACGTGTTTTAATGATTTTTAGTCAAACACAAACTTGACGTGCATGATGGCGAATTAATTGGTGCTTCATTTTTTTGATCTGATAAATAAGAATGTGGTTAACGAAAAATTATTAAAATTGACGCTTAATGCTTTTTTTCCTTTCCATACAAACTTAGTAGGTTAGGGGTTAGTAGTAATGTTAGGGGTAGTTTTTGGTTTAATTCCTTTTGACAGAACTTGTATTTAGTTGTATACATTGTGATTCTCAAATAAAAATACTTTTCGAAAATCTGAGCTTTACGCCCTTTTACCTAAACAGGGTTGAAATCCCTCTGCAGCAAGAGACAGTCAATGGCTTAACTGATCTAACATATAATGAGTATGAGGACATTATGAGTTACCGCAATTTATTAATATCAAATTTAATTTTATGTATAGAATAACAAGATAATGTTATTGAAGTCTGCATGGGACACATTTCTTAGCTTTGAATGGAAAAATTTTCTAAACATCAAAGTGTTCGATAGAGTAATAAAAATTAATGATTTTAATAATAATTTTTCAAGTTCCCCAATATCATTTGATGACAAATATGCCATAAAGACTTATATCACTACAGTTGTACGTAAGTGTTTTTTTCTTCAGTAGCCTCTCCCAAGGGGGTGTTTCACTCACTTTATTTTCGCTTGTCCGCTCCGAATGGGGCCATACAGTCTTAAGAAGGAGTTTCTCCCGGAGAGAAGTTATTGTCCCTTGGCTACCGAGATGACGAATAATATGCCGCCCCAGTATTCACTCGTAGTGGCTGATTTATATGTTCCTCTTTCTGTTTATTTGGCGTCAAAATAGTACTGGGAATAAAAAATATTAAAGTCAACACCGTATAATAAAATATATCCGAGGTACGAGAAAGTACTTAAAATGTTACGATTATTACATAATAAGACGCTTTAAATACATTTCGTCTCGAGAATTTAAAAATGAAAAGCTATTTTAAAAAGCCGGCAGGATATTGGACTGTTTACTATTTAACACCATGCACACTGACATTATGGGGATTTGATATATTATTCATAGTCATACTATATCGTATACGTATGGCCATCTTTTCTAGCCTAAATCTCTAACTTGAACCAAATACTTTTTTTCTAATATACTCGTAGATACTAGTAGTAACATCGTTAAACTAATTTTAGTGCCATGGTAAGCTTAAAATAAAATGTATTATTTATTTACGTACTTTAATTTTATCTTTATATTATGTATTTTTAAGTATGTTAACTTTTTAAAATTATTGTGACGACCGTAATATTTGATAATATTTTTATATTACAGTTAAACTACTAGTCGTTCTTGTAAGTGAGTGGATAGAGCATCCGAAGGTATACATTTCGCACCCCATAGCTGAGAGAAATTGCACAAGTTTTTTCATGAGCAGTTGAAGCCAAGACACTGATCAAATTGGTTGAGGTAATAACTGACAATTATTACTCGTAAAAAAACTGTCAAAAACATTTTGAAGATCCATATGCTTAGCTTCGGATCGGTTTGGTAAAAAAAATGAAACTACAATAAAAATAATTTTATATGAAACAACTCGATTTTAATTATATAAATATATTATTTGTGTCTAATGCATATGATGTCATGTAATACTAATGATACATTTTTTTGGAATATCATACACTTATGTAGTTTATAAGTACCGAGTTTCGTATTTAGTATTTTATGATAGATTGTTATAAGGTTAAAAGGTTTTTATTATCATATCATAAACATACGTATAAACTCTTTCAATAACTTGAATAACTCTTGGAACGTCAATAATGCTATCATTATTGATCATATTTTTAGATCATGGCTGATTTTAACTTCAGCCTTAAGATTTGTCAATGATAGATTCGATAATATAAATAAAAATATTACTTAAAAGTCATCAATTATGTATATCTATCTAATTCGTAGGTGAGTGGATAGCGAATCCGACTCATGAGCTAGACTTTGAATTACGTAGCTGGCAAAAACTGCATAAGTTTCCAGGACTTGAACCAAATTGGTTGAGCTATAATAACTAACAATTATTACTCGTAAAAAATTCCTCAAAATATTTTTTTCAAATTTAATCGATATGCGTTGTTTTGGAGTGGAGTACATTTATTTGTATTGTATTTGACGTTAGGATAAGAACTTCAACAATTAATAAAATGTTGAAAATTATCACTCAATGAACTGTTGATTACAATTTCTATTTTGGAGCAATTTGGTAAAAAAATAAAGCTGATTATACAAAACCTATTTTGAATATTATCGATGACGATAAATACAGTTTCATCAGAATAATCGAGTCCATGAGAGTAAGTCTGGCGGTGTTCATAATTTAGTCTTAAAACAAGCGATCTTCATCACTATAGTAACATCTTAAGACAGTTAATAGATTTAAATGTTGAAAATAATATAACATAATCTATTTTAATCCGCCGTTCCATTATTAATCCTTTCTTTCACGACACAATGCAATAACCATGAAAGTTTTGACTTAATTAACGGGACTTAAAAAACTTTGAAGGAAAATTTTGATTAATTTATGGGCTCAGAAAATCGCTCTGGGAAAAGTTTTCTTCGTTTCACCAATAGTGTTGTCGCTTCGTAAAAGTTTAACTAGTACCAATTCATTATAGACAAAAGACCCATTAAAATTGTTTGCACATCGATTTTTAATCGTTTCACGCCTTTGTCAGATTTCTATTTAATCGAGTTCACTTTAACAAATAACAGTAACGCTTAGCAGTTTATTGGAGTCACTTTAAGTTATTTGAGTTCGCTGATAAATTAGATGTTTGCTCTACTGCCAAATTGATTTTCATCTATCACAATGATTTTGATTTGGATATACAATATTTGATTGTTTTATATATATTTTGGTACAATAAACTAATAATAAAGATAATATATATATTATACATCAAATCGACCACCTAGTGAGTTGATAGTGAGAATAATATTACATCAGTTTTATTCAATTGACGTCACTTTTTTAATACTTTAAAGAGTTTTTGGATAACGGTTATAAATGTATAATAAGGAGTATTAAATTATTAAAAGAAAAATATATCGCCAGTTTGTATGGTGATAATTTATTATGAATATTATAAATCATCACTTATGAAGTTATCTTTGTGATGACCGATAAATTATTTATTAAGTTAATTATGTTTCTTTCATGATGATTTTTACTTTACTGCTATTTGCAAATGGAAGAGCTTTTTTAGTAAGATTTTTTAAAATTCTCACTTATATTAATCAGCTTAAATTTGAAATCTGTACATCGTAACTGTTTAAAAACTTTTCAAATAAAACTATTGGAGAAGTTAATTTAAAGTATTCTAATGATTATTGTATATTTTTTACTTTTAATATTACTTTGCTCAAATTTTGACTATCTTTATGCTAAAAAATAGAATTTTATAAATAAGCGCCATATATCTTATGGTTCATGGCAGTGTTAGCAAAAATCTTCCCTAGTTCAGTCAAAAAATATTATTATTTACAAATCACTGTAAAATTTCGAATTATTGGATATTTTTAACATTTACAAGACAACGAGATGGAATAAAACAATTTTTAAATTTATGCGGGTATTTCAAAATGTTAAGTACGTTACTTAAAAACTCGCAAATTTTGAGTTTTCTCTCACTGGTATGAAGTATAAATTCATATTATTTAGAAAATAGGTAAAATTTTACACGTTTTACTATTAATAACATTGTTAGTAACAAATATTTTGATAAGTTGTTGCAAAGTTTGATATAAATCACTGAAATGACAATCATCTAGCCTAATCCCCGCGCACAATCATAAAACAATATTGAATTAATGCTTGTTAAACTACAGTAGATTTTTTAGTAATTTATTTATCAGCTTAGTTTACTCGATAATCTATATTTAATCAAGTAGAAATGTATAAAAGTGAATAATTTAATAAACCTAAACTAGGCGCCCTAAAATTATATACAAATCGCCAAGTCATTAATAAAAGAATTAAGAAACCACTTTTGAAATAAATATCTACAACCTCCAGACATTATTCCAAGATGTTACCTTAATTACATTTCCAATTCCACAGAATTCCAATCGCTACAAGAATGAGTAAAGCATTAATCCGATGGAAGACTTTCTTTTTCGGAGTTTTCCACTTAACCGATATTTTGTATTCCATGAACGGTTTTCATTTAATAGTCTGGTAAATAGAGCTTTTCTGTGTTGACCCAAAAAGTATTTATATTATTCTCTTGACTGATAAGAGATAATAAATAGTCAATATGGTTCATTTTTTTACATACGTATTGTACTTAAATATCTAATTTAATTAATTCTTAAGTAATTACGTGCGTAATACATTTTTTCCTAGAATTTCATTAATATAGTATATGAATTTATTATAGTTAAAACATACGAGTATATCCATTTTGTGGATAAAAAAAGAAAATTTTTCTTCAATGAAAGTAACGCAAATATTATTGTTTATTTTTACAGTTGTTATAAAAGATACTGTTCACATAATTGAAGCGTTTTTGATTACTTAAAATATTTTTTTTGTGTAAAATATTCATTCGTTTTTCGCTTTTAATTTCAAAATTTTGACTCCAAATTATTAGACATTTGTGTCTGAAAAAATTAATAGATTCCATGCAGAATAAACGTAAGTCACAGGCAAAAATATATTAGTAGGTCTTACAATGTTTTATATTCATTATTCAAATACTTTACTTAAGAGGTGTTGATATATATCCTTAATCAGTTATTGATCTCTCTCGTTGAGCTGGTAGATAGCGGTACGCCTAGTAAGCGGGGGTCACGACTTTAAGGCCCGTGGTAGCTAGAACATGAACCCGAGACGGTTGAGCTAATAATTGATAATTATTATATGTAAAAAACACCGTCAAAACAATCTTCACATTGTGGAGATCCATACGTTTCATTTCGGAGCGAATATGGTTATAAGTAAAAGAAAATTCATATAAAATACTATTCAATTAAACCGTGGGCAATAGAAAATAATCTAGCAAAATATATTTGATTTGATTTAAAATGAGTTTTTCATCTGACTTAAGGGTGAAATTATCAATTATCCTTTTTTTAAGATTGCACGGCAGTGGATCCTTTAACAATCCTTTCAGTTGTTAATTTTAGTTAAAGTACCTTCGTTTTGATTTTATTATAATTTAAAAAAACGTGTAGACTTTTTTAGTTCAAGCAAAAACATTTATTTCAAATTACAACACAACATGCGGATACTAAATATTGTATACTTTTAAGATAAATAATATCTATATGAATTTTATTATTCCAAAATATAGAATTAACCTATCAGTTCGTGTTCATTAATCACTATGTTCAACGAAATCATCTCAAGTATCAACATTTTCCACTCGAGTGAGAGTGGGTTGAAGCATATTTTTAGTCTGTGAATTACTTTTGAACATCAGAATATATAAAGCTTATTTAATAGATTTATTCAAACATTAACACATTTTCTAATATATCAATCTTTGAGTTTTTTACTGTTAACATTGTATAACAATAATGTATTATTTTAATTTTATCATTTTGTGATAGTATTGATTTAAATACATAAGAGAATAAATTAATAAGAGATTAAATTATGCAATGAACAGAAAGATAGTTAAATATTTTCATAACTGTGGCAATCTATGAAGTGATTGTCAAAGGGGTAACTTTACCTACAGCAATTGTACTTGTAAGTACTCTCAACCACTGATTTCCTCCCTATTTTCTTGTTCGACTTAGGTAGACTTGAAGGGGTAGAAAACGGAAATGAGGTAGCGACAATTCGTTCTTACAACCTTAAAATAGACATACAAGCTGAAACTTACTATATACATCTACGAATATATAGACTGGTATAATTATTGAAGTTTTTTGAATTTAGGTTGCATGTTTATTCGTTCGCTTGAAAATAGAATATAATCACTTGTTCAAATAAGTTTTTATACTCTTCAAAGAATAGTAAAATAACTTAATGAAACATAATTTATAACAAATTGAGTTTTGTATTAAAACAGTTTTCGAATATCTATATCATTTTGGTAACTAAATATGTAAATAAATTGATTTATTACACATTCTTGATATACAAATATGCAACTTATCTGTTATAATTACCTCACTTTGACAGACTAGCTGTGGCAACTCGCGTATAGGCACTGTGGAACTGCAGTACCTCCTATTTCTACTTGATATTATAGATAACATATAATATAATTAGTCTCTATTTCTTGAATTCTTCATTTATAATATATATGCCAGTAGCCATCTTCCAGTTTATGAAAAAGATACAAAAATCTTTGAATGGAACTGTGCGCTTCATAGTTCCAGTGACGTGGTATTTGACTGTTGTGCGCATGCGCACATAGAAAGCTGCACGTGAGGCTGCGAGGGAGAGAGAGCACTGTCTCTCCCGCAGTGCCGACCAAAATTAAATCAAGAAGAATGGATTTCGTTTTTAAATGAATAGATTTAAATGAGAAGCTTGAACTGTTACTATTTATGTTAAAGTAAGTAAAAAATGTTTAATATTGTTTTTTTTAGAATTTCTTTTTTTAGAGTTTCTGAACATTTTTTTTTATACGTGTATGTTTCCTTTTACACAATTATAAAACAAAGACTAAACAAATCTGGAGCAGCAACCCCAATAATTTTAGCTAAGAGCCGCCACTGCAGGCTAGGCAAATTCAATAGTTTTGCTAGTATTATCAAATATATTGAATATGTATATACGAATTTCTTAATGAGAAAACGATGTAACAATGTACATTCTGTTTTAAAGAAACTTAATAAAAGTGAATGATTGTAAAAATTACTGCCGTAAAACCGAGAGTTCAAAATAAATAACTAAAAAATGTATACACACTTTAAATTAATATTTGTTGCACGATGTAACAAGCATTATAAAAATACGCTTCCTGTTTGGTTTAGTTTTAGTCAAATATCTATTAGAACCATGATATCATTAGAAAAAAATTTGCACTGAGCATTCTTAATAACCGAGCGGTATTTATAACCTTGTTTCACACAATTCGGCTTCGTTCTCGGCTTTAAACACAAAAAATAAAAGGAATAACAGTATTTTGATAGAATTTTCGCGTGTCTCACTTTAATACAATTATATTATAGTTATACGTTGTAATCTCAGAAAGACGTTTCAAATAAATTTAATCGCGTTTCTTGTATATTCAATGACATGTGTTTTCTTTTACTTTGCTTCGTTTCTAGAAAAAAAGCGGTATGTTAAATTAAAATGAAACCTAATAGTTTTTCTTTTCGGGTAAAGCTTAACAAGGAAAAACATAAATGTTCCTTACGTCTTGTTTTATTATAAACAAAACGTTTTCCTTTGCGAGAGAAATGAAAGAAATAATAAAATAGTCCGTTAGAAAAGATTCGCAACAAACCTTTTTCTCTGACCCACATATTCTCAGAGTATGGTTAAATCTAGATACTTACCTAGAAAAAAAGAGAAAACTTGTATAAGAAAAAATCTTTTGTAATTACCCTCCGTAATAAATGAATTGTATACATTTTTCTATAATATTTCATTATAGAAGTATTTTTATAATACTATTTATATTATTATTATAATATTATTAAAATAAAATGATATTCATAACAAAAATATTGAACATTCAAATAATATATCGATAGCCTAATGTTAATATATCCTAAATGACTTTTTACAAAATTTACAGAAAGCTAAAAAACTTGATATTTTCCGAACAAAAAATCTTAATCTTTCTAATTATAGTTTACGTGTACAAGAAAATAATATTTAGTTATTAATAAGAAGGAAATGTATAGTACGACTATATATTCGAAAATATTCGGTTTTTTTTGCTTCCTATAAAAGTTGTGTCACTTACGGGATATTAACATTATGCCATTGATATACTTATTTCAATATTTACAGTTTAATTTATTGATTTTTATGACTTAAAAATATATAAAAATCAAGAACTATGAACTATCTCTTCCCGAAATTATTCATTTTTATATTTAAGATTCATTTACTTTAATTTAAAAAGAAAAGATAATTTACGTTTTTCATTATATTCTACCAAAAACATAGTATTGATAGTAATCGTGAAAACTTTTAAAAATATTTTTTTGCTGTGATTAATGACTTTTCTGTCTGATAACTAATTAGAAAAAGTATTTTTTGTCATTTATTAATCCTTGCTCGAAAGCCATTTATCAAAACAGTGGCATCAAAATCAATGTACCACAGCCACATTTTTTCTTGTTCAATAACAGTTTTGTTCGTTCATATATACTTAATATTATTATAATAATATACATACCTATATATAATAGCAATAAAAAATCTTACAGCTCGATTAGTTTATTTTGTTAAAAAAAGAAGACATTACTTGCGAAATATCATCGACATCGCCAGAGATTGAGAAGAGAGTTTTATAATATTATATATATGTGAAACAGTATAAAAAAATAAGTTTGTCTTTAAAAATGTTGTATTATTGAATTATGTATTTTGTTACTGATGTATATTACAATAATAAATATTATTTCAAGACGTTCTTTGAATAAAATGATTTCTTAGAAATCCAGTAAATAGAAGTAAAATAGTTTTACTTTAACACGCAAATATCAACTGAATTAGTCACAAAAGGCATACGTGCTTACGTTGTATGAATAATAAAATTAAAATACTTAAATACCACGCCGGCAATTGTCGAGGTCGAAAAACTGATGAAACGCGTCGCTTCAAAATATGCAAAGCGAACTACCGAGAGGCCAAAAATCTCTATCGCTAGTTATTTACGGCGTGAAACTGAGGGAATTTCAGAAATAATAATTTTCCCTTTCAATAATATCTGCATGCGTTTCGAGCCTATCGTAAATCAAAGCAGCGGCGGCGGGGAAAGGGCGATATATTGCGAACCGCACCCGAATGCCACCCTGCTTTTTGTAAAATTTTAATTTCGCAAAAAAGTTAGTTTTTTTTATTCTTCACTCGCCTCCAACAATTTATTGTGTATATAGACGAAAGTTATTATTTACCAGGGACCACTCATGGGAGTGTATGGCAAAATTGGTAGTGTGTAGTCAAAGAATAAATTGTATACTTTATAGTGTATATACTGTATACCCAATTTCACTATAAAATATATTCACTTTGAAGTACAAACCATTTGTTTAACATTATGTACGAATGATCAGCGCTGGATTAATCCTTAAACAAAGTAAGCACGTGCTTAGCATCAAGGGAAAGGGGGGCACCACCAAAGTTTTTCATAGCAGAATTTATCCATAAATGTTGATTTAAATGACTTCCCTTAGAGCAATTTCTTCATTTATCCAACAATACTTTCAGCTCTTATCATGCGTTTTGATAGACCTTTCATCATTTACCATACATGCAGTACTGCTGGTTTTTTAAAAAAAATATTTAAGCAAACATTTGTTATTAAATATTATCAATTATTTTAGTATAAGATAAAAAATAGTTCATCAATATTGATATTTTTGCTATACTTTAGTTAATGCGATGTTTATATTAAGAAATGTATCACATATTAGCAAATTGGATAATAACAATTGCTTCTGTTTATATTATTTATGAATTATACATCATCACATATTTTATGTCTTTTTACAATTCCATGTACTGAGACTTGGCTTGGTATTGTGCTAAGAAGGCCTGAATCACATCTCAACCGGGTATGCCTCTTCTTCAAGCCAACCGGATTCCGTCATTTTGGAAGGCCGCTGAGCCCCATATACACTACAGGATGTATTCAGCGGAGTTGCAGGGCGCCGGCATTAAATGGGATGATGCGAGAAGATTGGCCAGTGATATGGATTCATGGAGGCAGTATATGGTGCCCGTACGCTCCGGCTAAGGAGCCTGACATGACTAAAGAAGAAGTATTGAAACAGTTGAAACAGTTTATTTGTAACGTATAACCTTCGGAGTTTTCTTGGTATAAGTTTTTATATTTATACATTACTAGATAAATGAGTTCATAAAAGAATTTTTTTTTTACTGTTAATTTTATTATTGTTGTCATACTTAAGCGGGAGGAAATAAATCAGCACTTTCGTACATAAGTTTTCAAATTTGTTTTTTATAATGTAGTTCAAAAACGTCCTAACTTTTTAGGCGCGTGGGAGTCGCAGGATGTTTTATTTTATTAATTGTTTTAAAACACTACAAATAAAATTAAATCCACAACATTTATCATTTTAGAAATAATATCCACTTTTAAAATTAATAACAACATTATGACTAATATGTTTTATCATAAATCATCAATATATTTTTGTGTATACGGTAAATTAATTGTAAGTGATACTTTGTAAATATCCAAACAATTTTTCTTGCGTTTGACTCTCAAAGAAAAAAGTTCTGGTAACACAAAAATTCCTATTTAATTGTGTAGGTATCTATGAAATTTATAACAAATATGGTCACAGATGAAACATGCACGTATTTTGAATGTTTTAATGTATGCTCGTAGCCCTAGATGACAAACTCATTGTAAGTTTTCACATTTTTTTTAATTATTCCTTTATATCAATTTTATCCTTAAACTATTTGTTATGAGACCCATTTATTATAGGCACTCCATCATCACACTGCTGTGACAGATGATAGACATGCCACTGTTTTAATTTATTTCTATAATAAATTAGTGTTAGTTATACATCATTTTACGGATGATATCTTTTTTTATTAAATTTCATTTATTCTATCCGGTATTGTGACTAGTACGTATTTCTATGATTTTTTGATTAAAATTCATTCTAAACCATTAAAAAAGAATATACTTTTGGATAATTTTATTACTACATATAACGCTTATTAATGTTTAATTGATAGCTTATGTTTGAATAAATATTAATATACACGAATTTAGAAAAAACTCATTTTAGTAAATTTTTGACAATAGACCATTTAGCATTTTGATAAAAATTTAACAATAGGTGATAAACTACTAAAAATTTGATTTTATAAACTACCTCTTAAATAAATACTAAATCTTACTTACAATCCATTTAATTAAATCTAGTGAAATAAACTATTTTTTTCGCTTTTTATTTTCATAAAATGATCATCAAATAATAAAAGTATATATTATTTTTATAAATATTACAGTC
>JAPMAG010001501.1:0-12358 GCA_036584685.1 Rhyacophila sp. Rhy_31_5
ATACATCTTAAATTTTTATATGTTCGTCTACTTTTTTGCATGGTAGTCTCCGGAACGTATAAAAAGAGACTTGGGTGTATTTTGTTTTACCTTTAACTATTCACTTCAGTAAATTGCATTGTACTCTATTGTGAAATACTGTTATCTCAACGCCAGCACGTCCGCCATTGCTGAATGACACGTTTGCTGTATTTAATGTTTACTTTCAAATACGTATCATGTAGAGATAGATTCAAAATCTAGTATTAGCGGTGAATTCAGTATATTATTGTTAATTTTTATCTAGTTGTGCCAATTGAAATGACTTTTTATCTTAAAACTTGTATTCAATGTACTTATAAAAGTTCTTCATCGTAGAATAGCCTCACTATCGGATTTAACTAAGAGTTTTTCTCATATAATACATGAAAAGGTTTTTTTATATTTCTTTTAAAATTAAAAAAATAGATATTTTGCGTCGAGAATTTTGTGAATTGCGTCAGAATCATTTTTATATAATAAAAACACATCTCCATGACTTGGGATATATATTAGCCTCCCCATTAAAATTGCACTTATTGGTGAAATTGAAGTAAATTCGCAGTCTTTCATAAAACCTGTCTCTTAATAAAAATAATGTATATTATTGTCATTCTATATCAGTCTCATTCACCGCTTCTGCAACAATTATATTATGTTAAGCATTTGAAATTAAAATGTTTTCATTTTGTCCTTTCTTTCAATTTACGGTTTATTTGTTGCAACTTTATTTAGTTCACATTCACAAAGAGCTTGTGTAATTATTTCTCTCATAACTGTTATTGAATTTCGGTCGTCGGTCTATGTATTGCATTTTTATTTCACTAATAACTTTATAGAATTAAATGGAGATATTGTGTAACCGATCATCTTATAGGGTTATATTCTATGGTTGAATTATTTGGTGACTTCAAGTTTGATTATGAATTCTTTCACCGGAATAATCTTCTCAATGGACGATCAAAATTCACTAATGCTAAACAAAACATGTACATTTTAAAAATAGACTGTGATACCATTTATTTAAAACTAAATAATATTATCATTTTTATTATATTATTAGTTATGAATGATAATTATAATATTTGAATAATTATTTTTGGTGCTGTTATATTATTTCTTATTTTTCGCACTATCTTAAGAATTTCAAGAACGAATGAAATTAGGATATTGTTTGACATGGTTTTGATTTTCCATATTATACAAATTTCTTTGTACGCATTGTATACTACAATACTAATAAACTGAAATTTGATATAAGTACTTTAGCAGTTTTATTGTTTTTATATATTTTAAATCATAAGCATACCTGAATCGTGTTTTTTTTGTTGTTGATATATTTAATTATAGAACAGTGAAGTTCAGTTTCTCACCCTCGTTAGGCTAGTGGATAGCGTGTACGCCTAGCAAGCGGGGGTCATGGGTTCGAGGCCTGTGCTGGTTGCAAATTTTTTATTCATTTGTATTGTAGCCAGGACACAAACCTGACACAATTGACAATTTTTACTCATAAAAAAAATCTCTCAAAAACAATCTTCATATTGTGGAGATCCATATGCTTCATTTCGAAGCGGATGTGGTTAAAAGAAGTAATCATAAATATTCAATTATAATTCATACCTATAATATAGGCGAGTAAGGAAGAATCTTGGGCTACGAATTTGATTTGGTACCAAAAACTATTCATAGTCTGTCAGGGGCGGGCAAAGCTTTTGGCTGTCAGGCCACATTCTATATGAAAATTTGACTGCGGCCCACATTCAAAATATTGAAAAGCAATATTTTCAAACCAAAATGTGTATTTATTGTGCAATTATTAATGCAAGAAAAACATTGAATATTTGACAGGACACGATCACAAAACCAACTGAAAATATATTTTTTTTTTGTTATACGTATATATATTTTTAAATTAAAATAATTTATAAAATGCTTTATTAAATGTATAGAAGATCGGCACGGGGTGGATACAGCTTGCAGGCCGCCATTTACCTAGACCTGGTCTATGTTGTTTGTAAATGGGAACAACTATACTCAGTAGAATCATTTTGGAATCGATTTATCTGTTCCAGGATAAGAGAAATGGTAAGTGATATTAGTCTGTTATATAATCCAATAAAGCCATATTGAACAAATGTGGGTTTATAACACTGCCAAAATAAAAAAATGAGGTTGAAACTTAAAATTCTGCGGCTCCAACAGATCCTAATATTGTGGTTGAATGAAGTTTCTGGCGGGAATGCTGTGATACAAGCGAATCATAATATTTTTCTCCAAAAAACAAGGATTAAACACAGGTCAATAAAATACACCACGGGCCTCAGGTTCGGTTATCAGGCTGCACTGAAGGAGATAAAAGGCTCCAGATTTCGACCCCTGTCATAGACAAAACAATGAAAACTCAGTCGTAACTTAAAAGCAATTTTAAGTAATAAAACAAAAAGAATAACCAGTTTGTCAACTGCTGACAAAAGAGTAGTATTAATATTTAGAAGTGACTCTCTGTCAATGAAAACATCAGGTGCTTGAAGTTCAACAGATTTTTGTAACTAATTAAAACCTCAAATAAGATTTGTTTTTTCCCATATTTTAAAATAAGACATGGCATTATCATTGAACAGATTTTACAATTTTTATGCAGTGACATCTATCCCTAAAACTTTCCACCTTATGTCACTTTAATTCGAGTACTAACAATATCCTTCCTTCTTTCAAATATTTCTGATGATACTATTTCAAAGTCTTTTTATCTTAAGTGATATATAGGTCCTGTTTCCTTATTTTATTCCAAAATATACCAGTTTTCTTTTTTCTTTCAATCACATCCACTCTGAAGCTAAGCATACGGATCTACACAATCTGTAATTGTTTTTTTGTTATTTTTTTTACTAGTAATAATTGTCAATTATTAGCTCAACCATTTTAGGTTTGTCTTGGCCACGACACAAATGAATAAACATTTGAAAAAAAAATTGTAACCAGCTCGAGCCTTGAACCCTTGAGCCGAACGAGGTCGAGTTTCATCATAGTCAAATATTAAATAAGGAAGAGAATTTTTAGATTACAGGTTCATAAACTTTGTGTATACCAGTTTTGTACATCAGCAATATGTTTATAATTTAGAATTCTGGCCTCAGACAAAGGCATTTTTCATGGATGAATAGCCAGAGTTGTTAGTAAGTGTAGGTCCAACTGTTTATGGCTTTGATCTTAACACAGTAACAATATCAAGCCAACACCTCAAAATATGAAAAAGAGATATTTGGAGTATTAAAGAAATCTTCATACAAAGTTGTAAAAAAACTACTCGCAACATACGAGTACATTATAATGTCTATTTTATGACTGAAGATGTTTACTCGAATTGAGTCGAGTACAGTTTTCTTTTGGAATCATGTAAGTATACATAAGTATTGTTTATTTAAATATAATGTTTCTATCTATTTATTCATATTAGATATTTTATCTATTCACTAAGGGTCCTCTGATTTCTGACTGCTTTATTTTCTTTGAGTGTTAATGATGCTATGAAAAGTTCATCTGCCAGAGCTAAATCTTAATCTACTTTAGCTCCATTATGTTTAATTGATATACATATTATTGCACAACAAAGAAAAGACACTTCACTTTGTTAATTGCTACGGACAAAAGGTTTTAATTTACGTTTCATGAAAGATGACCTTGAGTTACAAGATCAAACAGAAGCCAAGATGTTACAGCTAACAATGGAGCATACACAGACGTTTGATTATTTAAATAGATTTTTGCTAGGCATAACAGGGATTTACATAGAAAACTATGGGATGAAAAAGGTGGCACAAATAATTGAAACGCAAAAAAAAACATTCAAAACATCTTTATTTATCTATTATATAGTTTCCATTTAATATAACTAAATAAGTAAATATACACAAAAAATAAAATAGAGTAGTTACAATTAACAATATTTTATACACATCCATTTTTTATACAGTTAAAATTTCATTATTGAGACAAATAGTTTTAACAATAATTACATATTATATTATAAAGATGTGTTCACACTTTCATAGTAAACATTCAATTGTAAAATATTCATAAGCATTTTTAGTTTAACTAATCTGACTCCAAGTTTATTCTCATTACTGTATCAGAGATCGAATTATTGGGGACAAATTATATAAAATATATTTTATGTCAAATCTTCAGTATGTAAGTAAAATATCAATTTTATAATAGTTGAAGATGCATTGAAATAGTACGCAACAAGACACACAAATAAATTGATCAAACATCATGAATTTTAATCAAAATTAAATTGAAGTCAGATAGTCCATATTTATTTATTTACAATTTACATGAAACTTTAATTATATGAACAGGCACATTAATTTAATCACATTAAAAATATCTGAAATAGAATACTTAGATTTAATAAAAAAAATAAAACACAAAACGCTTAAAGTATAATCGAAGCCAATAAACATGCAACATTGAAATCTGACCTGCAACTTTTTTTATGTATCGTATTTTAAATGAAATTAAAAAAAAAAATCCAAACTTAGCTGTTCGCCTTTATCAACAAGTTACAAAGAAATTTTTCTTTGAAAACATTAAGATGTAATTTTGTCTTCTTCTGTATACAGTAACGAAACTATCAAAGCCTGAAGTTAGTCAACAGAATTCATTTTTTTTAAAAATCTGAATTAGCTATGGAGCAAAATGTATTTTTGTATCACAATGTGCTATTTCTTTCTCACTTGTCATTGGAAAAGAGGCTTAGATTAAAAGTATACAGTATTTTATTTTATTTTTACACTTAAATGTGAAATAATGTGTGTTTGTGTATGAAACACATGCACAAATGGTATGCCTAATGGCCAATAAACAAATAAATTGTATATTTAAATTGAAACTGTTATTTTATTCCACTTTATAGAGCTTATTTTGAATAAGGATCGTCCATAAACCATGTAACGTTTTTTCTTACGTTATTTTACCCTCCCTCCTCTCAAAGGTTATGTAACTTTCCACATTAAATAGGAATGAAATTTACAATCAATTCCCATCCACTTTTTGAGAGTAAAAAGTGTTACCGTAATCATAAAAATTAACCCACTTTCCTCATTGTAGCATCATGTGGACGTTGGTGGTCACCTGTTCTTCCCCCTTAAGAGCGTTACGTGGTTTATGGACGACCCTAATGCTGAAATGAGTCAAAACCCAAACAGGATTGTAGCGTTGGAAAATAAAATATGACATAGATAATAGATTATTTTAATAGCTGCGTGTTTTAAAGAGTTTTAGGTGTTTTCGTAGAGAAATTATAATCAAATATAAATAATAGAAACCAATAAACACAAAATTGATTATTATTGCGTAAAAATCAGAGTGCCACAAGATTGATATGGGTCTAAATTCATGTAAGTCTATACTTAATAGGCATACATTTTAAATATCAGAATAATTTGGTGTTATTTATTACTCTTATATATATTTTTACTAAAAATAAGCTTCATACATTTAGGGAGTAAAAATATAAATAATACAATTGTTCCTAAATGCGAAAAATGTTTATCATACTACTGCCATCTGTGATCAATATTAGAAAGGAGTAAAATTCTGAGTAGAAAAACAATAAATTTGGGTTACAGAATTTGGAATTATTATTAGGACAGCTATAGCTAGATTACAGATATGGTACGGGAATATGGATTCAAAAGCATTGCGTTAGACGAAATGTTATTAGACATTTGTTTTGATGCATGAAATATAATTATTTTTTCTAAAAAAGTCTGTATATTCTTCATGAACGTTTGAAAATGTTTATTTTAAGACATTAATCCACAATGAAAACAATTGATACCAAATTTCAGTGAATATAACAAATACTATGTATTTTTAATAGACTGTTAGGACTAAAACCATATAAAACATATATTTTTTATCTGGTGAAGAATATTTATTTTTAAGCACTTATTAATGATCAGCGTTGTCCAACCTTATAGTGTACAGGCCGTATTCAGCTCATTTGGGACTGTTCTTCTAACTTTACAAATGTTTCAAGGAAAAAAAAAACTATTTTTACCGAATCGCATAAATATTAATTTTAAAATAATAGTTTATTATAAGCTAATAAGCAAATTGTGTTTTACTTGTACTTGTTTTTTTGGATGATTCATAAGCAATATAGTGGGCAACCAAAGGTTTATAGGTCTAAAAAGGTTCGATGTCACTATTGCAAATATATAAATAAAATATTGTTGCTCTTATATGAACAAAATAATATTCATTTAAAAATACATGAAAAATATAATATAAAATAATATATTATCGAATGTTGATTATATTTCGTTGAAATAGACTCTTAAGTAAGAATAAACGGTTTTACAAATTATGAAACACAACATTCAATAATACCACCAAGGTAAGTGAGCATAACAAAATCACATTTTTAATTAAAATAACTTGTCACTGTAATTGATACATAAATTAACCTAAACGCAACTTGTTCATATAAAATAAAACTATTCAGAACATTATCTAGCTATAAATAAACGTCTATTTATATTGCTTGGAACGTATCTTCGATAAATTCATATGTTTTCGCATCAGAATAATCAATACCTCTAATATCTACAAGAAAAACAGAATATGGTAGTGAATACTTAAATAATTTGACGTAACTATAACAATTAAAATTTTAAATTTTGGTATTATAAAACGGACAAGCTTGACAAAATTAAAAGCTGTTAATTGTACATATGAGTGTAATGTGTATTTCTATTTCTTTTAAAGTCAAAAAGTGAACCAACATGACTCAGAGTTCGTCCATAAACCACATAACGCTCTTGAGGTGTATGAAGAGGTTACCACCAACGTTTACACGGCGTTACATGGGAGAGAGTTAGTTATTTTTTAATTATGTTTATACATAGCACTTTTCCCCTATTCTTTTTTATTTGAAATCTCATAAATTTCATTCTTATTTAATGTGGAAATTTGCATAACCTTTGGGAGGTGGGAAGGGGGTCAAGCTGAATGTCTACATGGTATTACATGGAAGGAGGAAGGGTAAAAAAAGTAAGAAATAACGTTACATGGTTTATGGATGACCCCTTACTTGTAAGGCGTCATAGTGGTGATCTTTGAAATGCTATTATTAAGAGATTTCTCATATCTACTGTAAAATATATTTTTTATAGTCAAAAACTTAAGCGACCAAATTATTTTGTGATGTACTGCATTTTACTAACCCTTTTTGAATTGCTAAAAATATAGGAACAGTTCACGCTGTTCTCTGTTGGCTTTTAATAAATGAAAATACATATGAAATATTACTGAACACCGATGGATGTTTCGAGTACTCAGTCAATATTTGAATGAATGTCTATAAGCGTTTTCAGTGTTAGATGTGTTCAAGATGTATTTACTGTAAAAATGTTGTTTTATTGCAAATTATGTACGAAAAGTGTGTTGATGGAAATATCTACAAACATAATAAAAATATGTCTATATTGAAAAAAAAATAGCGAAAGTCATTTAACACGAAAAATCGGTTAAAATAAAAAGATTTTTCATCTTAGAAGAACGATAAAATATATCAGTTGTTACGTCGTTGCCTGATTGTTTATGATTTACATGTTGACTAGATTTCTATAATACGTAATGAATAAACAGTTGACAGTTGCCAAATTTCACCCTTATGTAGTAATGCAATCAGATATAATTTTCCAATAGTAAATAAAACATTTTAATCTGCAGTGTTTTATATAATCTGAAACTGTTAACATATACATTTTATAATGTAAGTCCATTCTTACAACAAAAAAACTAGTAATTTTTTGTATGTATCGTCATGAAAATCTTTTCATGGTTTCGTATTAAGTGATTTTCACTATAGAACAGTTATGGGCTTTTTGAGCAATGAGCGAACATTTGTTTGTATGTATATATGCGTTACCAGCATTGGATGTGTTAAGTATGACTTTACTAAATTTTATAAGTGTACATTGGATTATTGTAAAATGTAAATGATTAATACACACAAAAAACTGTCCGCAAGTATCTACAAACATAAAGAGGACATATTCATGATTTTAAAAATATATCTAACGCTATTTCGCCAAGAACCAACAATCAAGTAGACGAAATTAAATATAAAACTTTTAAAGTTATCTTAAATAATTAATTTTCAGCCTAAATATTTCGGTTTGGTGCATTATAATAATATATTTTACGATTAATACTGTTTATTTTTTCACACCAATATTAAGTCCCTACCATAAACAATAAAAACAAATATAACATTGAGATAATATGATATAACATCGAATTCATACAATCTATCGGAACACATTTTATTCTGTGACAAATAAAAATAAAGATCATTTAATACGAACTTTTAATTTTAAAGAAAGTCTCCATCATCCCTTATATACGGACCTACCACTAATTTTTCTTTTTACCCGAAGCGGGTTAAACGGACGGGTTTAATTATGTATATTTTCAACATTCTTCTTACATTCAAATTGAAGAGGCCACAATAAAAAGAAAAGACTTTTTATTATAAAATATGTATCAATCAATACAGTGGCGGCCTATGAGTTTTAAATTTATTATTCTAGCGTATTAAATCGTGGAAAAATATTTTTAAAACAACAGAAAAATATTATTGTGTTCTTGAATTATTTAAAAAAATAAAAAGAAATTGCTAATTGGTGTCAGTTTCTATTGACAACTGGATAGATAACATCAAGGTGGATGCAGAAAGGCTGTGTGTAGCCGACCGGAAAGAGGAGGCTAGATATATATAACTCTGGAGGATGGTTGTGCAGTCGGCTATGGACTCGAATGAACCGTATCACCAAACCAACAACAAGCTGAAAAATAGCATGAGTTTTAATTTTTAAATTTTTTGATGTCCTTAAAGTCACAATGTGCCTTTAATGATGCATAAGAAAAAATTATCATAAGGAAAACATAAAAAATCAACAATTTCGGTATAAATAAGTGCTATAAATATTTGAGAGAGCTCACGCAAAATGCGCACTGGCTTGCAGATTCACAACGTCATCCATGACTGTGGTTACACTGTCAACAACTGAGGCTTAATGTGGATCCAAATCGGATCCATTTTAGAGATTTCACTCCTTAAAAGTCAATTTAATAAAACAACGATTGCATTTCGATAATAAGAGCAGTAACGTAAAGTACGAGACTGGTTGTTGATGCATTTTGCTCGTACGGAGAATAACTATTCATCAGGACTCGTCCTCACATGGATTTTGGTTGTCACGTAAGGTTATTTTTTATAGAAGGCAATTTCAAAATAGTGGCCATCACAGGTGAGTGTATAGCACACCCGACTCACGAGCTGAGGGTCCAAGGCAGGGTTTCTCAAATTTATTCTCCGATGGAGCACTTTGAGGGTCTTTGAATTTTGACGTGGCACCTTGTGTAATTTGAAGGACAGGTAGGTAATGACACAACAATCAATACCATCACAACCAATTAATCTTAGAAAAATAAAAAATACCTGTTTCATATAGTATTTATTTGAATTTTTAGTCATACCTCATAACTATGTCGGTTAGAATTTAGCTTTTTTTAGCAATTAGTTTTAAAAAATTGCAAATTATAGTTCTTAAAAGAAAAGCTTTGTTACCAATATTTTTCGCGGAGTACAGTTTACGAAATCCTGATCTAAGGTTTGATTCCTATATCTGACAAAAATGCACAGTTTTTTTCACGTGAGGCGTATATTTTCAAAGTAAACTTATTCCACTTCAACAGATTTGTGTCAAATGCCTAAAAACTGTTTCGGTATCGATATTACATATTTTTTTGTTATATCCACTTGTAGTGTAAACTACAATTTACAATATAGATAACAAAAAAATATGTGATAAATATCGACACCAACAGTTTTTTTGGCATTTGCCACAAATTTGTTGAAGTGGAATACGTTTATTTTGGAAATACACGCCTCATGTGCATTTGAAATCAGAACATGGACCAAATTGGTTGAGCTATAACTGACAATTATTACTCGTTAAAACAATCTTCATTGTGAGAAGTTCCATATGCTTCGTTTCAGAACGGAAATGGTTAAAAGAAAAAAATAATTTCAAAGTACAATAATTTAATTTATCTAACAGATTTTATTTTCCATCTGTTAAAGAAGGTCGGCTACAAGTACTTGCGGGTAACTGGTGAGTAAAACAATGGACTAGTAAAATTGTAGTGCAAAAACATTGTGTTATTGTAAAAATTTTGGGAATTACATTTTTATTTGGGGTGCATATGTTCATTTGCTCTTTAGATATACTGCCACTGATCAATATCGTCATGCTAAAATGACTATTAAGCCAGTTAATATTAAATCTCAAAGAATCTTGACCCCTTCAATTTTATTCAATCACGTGTCAATAACTTGAAATTCAACACATAAACATAGACTTACATCAATGTATTTTCGATCACAATAAATATTATTAATTTCCATCAAGTATTTGATATAAATATCTTCACTGTTTAAATGTAAACAAACTACCTCCAAGATCCCAGTCGTTTATTTCAATAGGCCCGAAACTGTCATCGAAGAATGACTCAATGTTTTTATACAAGTGGTTCAGGGAACCCCTAAAGTCGTGATCCTCATCAGGATACACCTGAAATAAAAAAAATAAACAATTAACAAGATAAAACAACTACACTGTTTTGACTGAATACTTACTGAACCGATTAAATACCAGAGGCTCGTAAGCTCGTATAAAATAAAATGTAGATTGCTAGACAAATTTGAATATTTTGGATGATTTCAAATATGAAAACGCAGATATATGACTATAATAAGATCATTAAAAAAAGTCATGATAGTGAAACATTCAATATCGACCGTGTTTAAGAAAACGGGATTAACCCTTGCAGAGCAAATTGTACAGGAGACACAAAAAAGGTTTAAACAATTTTTAGTCAAATTTACATTGACACAAACTTGAAATGCATGACGAATAATTAAAAAAAATATCAAAGGAATCATTAAAATTGAGGGTTACTGCTTTTTATCTTTCCACACACATTTAGTAGGTCGCTCTTTATCCAAAATCTTATGCTGAATTTTGATAATAATTCGGTATTTTCGGCTTAATTCCTTTTGATAGAACGTGTATTTAGCTGTGTGCATTGTGATTTTCAATTAAAAGCACTTTTCAAAAGACTGAGGATTAAGCCCTTTTGCCTAAACAGAGTCGATATAGAAAGAAATATTATTTTATATTTTTTCTTAAACATTCACAGCTTGCCAGATTGTGAAATTATGTCAGGCACAGAAAAAGGTTAAGAAGGTCAACAAAACAATAGCTCAAGAAGAGACATTTTGGTGAGCAATTCCACATTCAAAAATACTTCATCGTTTAATTATTTGAGAACGAACGTCACTGAACACAATAAGATGGCCCTGAAGTTTAAATTGTTATTACTGATTTTTTTCTGCATTTTCAGCAATTATGGCGCTTTTTCTTCTTAAACCACGTCACGCCCCTTAGCCGGAGCATATAGATACCACATGTTGCTTCCATGAGTTACTGTCGCTAGCTAGTCTTCTTGGATCCTCCTATGTCATGCTGGTCTCCCGTAATTCCACCAAATACACCTGTAAATGGTGTTCAGCGGCCTTCCGGGATGACGGAATTAATTTGACTTGAAGAAGAGGCATGTCCGGTTGAGATGTAATTCAAGCATTCTCAGCACGTGCCCAAGCCAAGGGTTGCACAGTCCATTCCCTTATCACCCCATTTCGCGTATAGTCATACTACCGCACTCCCAAAAGTCACCGCAAGGATCTGCTATCAAAGGTCAGTAAACGTTTATTTTGACGTGAAGTGCCATAGTTCATTACCATAGAAGAGCATCGTCAATATGCAAATGCTGAAAAGGCGGGATTTAGTTTTAACTTAGTACAGCTGTGAGTATCACATATTTTGCGTGGAGTTTAAGTTTGCTATATCAAGTCCTATTCATATAGCGAGCTCTCTTTGCAAAGCTCTGGGCACCCCAGATATCTAAAGCTATCAATCCTCTCGATGTGCTGTCCACTGCTAGTCATGGAGAAAATAGGACCGAGGCAAGCAATGTTATGCCTCACAATTTGTTTTCTTTGCATTGATGTTCAAACCAACAATTATGACACACACAGCATACAAAATATACATTTGTTTCTTATCATTAATTATGTAAATCATCGCCGTACTCACCTGATGCCTGAATATGACTCCTTGCTTCACAAGTGACCTAGCCAGAGCAAGAGAGTGCTGGGCAGGTGCTGCAGTGTCTGCCAGTGCGGTGGCTATCAACACAG
>JAPMAG010001502.1:0-12357 GCA_036584685.1 Rhyacophila sp. Rhy_31_5
ACCAAAACAGCGGGCTATACAAAATAACACCTCTTATTGGAAAACCCTATATAATGAGCAAATACAGTTTTTGACAAAACTGTACTGTTCGTCTATAATACATAATAACAGCATAAAAACAAATACAAACTTTACCTACCGCAATACCATATTAACAAACACACAGTTTCCGGTTTGATAGCATTAGGTTAATTATCTAATGCAGTGATTATGAATCATATCAACAGTTTTTTTTATGTATTTGTATGTTCTCATAAGTGATAAGTGTGCACAATTTTTACGGAGCCTTTAAAAGGTTAAATACCGCTGATATAATGAAAAGTATTTTTAAATCTCTTATATATTAAAACAATATACTCAGGAGTGTATTATTTAATTCTTCTTTTAACCATATCCGCTCCGAAACGAAGCATATGGATCTTAACAATGTGAAAATTGTTTTGACAGCTATTTTTACAAGTAATAATTGTCAATTATTAGTTCAACCGTTTCCGATTCGTGTCCTTGTTACAATACAAATGAATAAATATTTGAAATTTTTTGCGATGAGCATGAATCTCGAACCCGTGACCCCCGCTTACTAGGCGTACTCGATATTCACTTGCCTAACGAGGGCGTTTATTACTAAAGTAAATATTTGCTATTAATGATTTTATGTTATTTTGATATTTAAAAGAAAGCAATATTTTTTTTATTTTTTTAAAATTTCGTTACACAAATTATTTGAATAAAAATAATTATTCATTGTACGATTTTGTTTCATGGTATTTCGTAATTGTCGGTTTTTATGACGTTTCGCATATTTTTATAAATTACTACTGTACTACGTTTAAAGTTTTCACTTTTTTTATATTGAGCATGTATACTTATTATTATAATGAATTTTGTTTTGGTCAGAATGAGAAAACACTATCTAGGTAAACAAACCATATCTTCTCTCCAAATTGGAGCATATTTGGATCTTCACAATGTGAAAATTGCTTTGACAGATTATTTTACGAGTGGTAATTGTCAGTTATTAGCTCAATCAATTTGATCATTATTCTGGTTTCAAATATACATGAAAACTTGTACATTTTTTTCTAGCTAGAGAATTTAAACCCGTAATGCTCAACTAATAAGTCAGATGCGCTATTTTCGAGTGCTTACGGAGGTAACTAAAAGGGTTATATGATAACAAAAGTTTTCTGCAAAAAAGTATATCAAATAACTATTAAAATTAGTGATCTTCCACTGGTAGTTTGTGAACTGGTTCGCGAAAACTTTCACCCAACTGTTATACACTGCTATACGATTCAGAGAATCCTTACTCTTCTAATGAGAATAAACATGTCCACAATCACCAAATACTACGATTGCATCAGCTTGCTTGTCTTTTGATGTCACTCTGGTATCCAGACATAAAATGCAATCATGGTCTCAATTTTGGGTATCTTTTTATCATTAAACTATCGTTGGTTGTTTTTTCGACTTTCTATTTATGTGAAAAGACCCTTTTATACTATATTAGTAATAAAAACTAAATAAAGAAATTGTCCGAATGTTAATGAAGTATTTCAGAAACAATGCTGCATCCATATATATCAAGTTTTCTTACAAAAAAGCAGCAGTAGATATCACGCTAACTAAAAATTGTATTTTGTAACATTAGTTTCAACAAAAAAAATCTATCAAATATTGGTTTTAATTTCTAGCTGATGCCGGTTCGCGAAATATTTTTCCCATTTACGTCAATCCGCGGATGGTAAAATGTTGAAGAACACTGATTCAAATGATAAAAACATGCATGTATTACCGTAGAGAAATATAGTTATTCGCGTGTTAGATCGATTGATAGATAAGGGGATAAAAAAGGTAAATGTATGCAAAAGTTTTTGCTATTAATCTCAAATGAAAAAAAAAACACACAAACACAATTATTGTATAAACTTAATTGTATTGTTGTTTAAGAAATACTATACGTTAAATTAGAACTGGTCAACAAAAAAAAAATGGTAATTACTGGTTATGTGGATGTTGATAAAATGGAGTACATAAGTGTAAAAACTCTGAAAAAAGTATTCGTTTAGAAGTAAACTGGATTTTATAAATATTTATCAAGCTTATCAGTCATATCAAATTAAAATATTTACTTACCTAAATTTTTTGGCCTCAGTTTATCAAAAAATAAATATTTTTTTATTTTCTGTTATCTTTTTGTTGATAATAAGTTGTTTTTTAATATGCGGTGAGCTCTGACAATAATATGAAATATATTTTAGTTAATATTATAATATAAACGTAGCGATGCTGCTTTATTATCGAAATATTTTTTTATTCAAATTAAATACGTTTTGTTTTTTTACAATACGAAATTTATAATCCAACATGTTATTTTGATTAAATGTTTTGATAATTATTTTAAATATCTATCATTGTTTTGTATATTAACCTTTAAACCACAGGTGGCGAGACACGAACGAGTACGTCATTTGCATTTTATCAATGTTTACTTATAAAGGACGATATATGTGATAACTTTTCGTATTTTTTAATGCTCTACTATTATTAAAAGCATGTACTTTGTATGTGTAGCTGCTTATTAAACTCAAGTTTAGCGAAGATATTCAATTGTTTTATTTTATTTCTTGTTGGTAATGGATATAAATGAAGGTATTATGCAATAAATATAATATTTTATAATGTTTTTGAATCAAACCACTGGTTATAAAAAACAGAGTGACTTGAATATTTTTTTACGATTACGAGATGGAAGTTATCATAACGAAACCGTTTCACGACACAAGTTCAATGTTCTGTAATTTGCACGTACACAAAAATCGATTCCACATCGAATACGAATTTGCAAATTAATATGTGCCACTGTCAAAACGCAAATTGGATAAAGATTGCGGTTTACGTGTTAAATCGAAAAAATCTTTTTATGGAAAATCACAAAATACACAATTCTATGCAGCCTATATTCAAGTGCTATATTCCTTTGGCATTTTTATCCGAACGGATCGAGAAAGTGTTAGAAGTCGCGCGGTGGGTCGAAATTTGATTGTGTGCGTCCGCGGTCTTTGATATACGTATACGAAAAACATTTAGGTGTGTATATACGACGATTGTGTGCGTCTACAGTTTGGGGAGGTGTGTCTGTGTGCGGTGTAAACGCGTCAGTGATAGAGTAGAGAAACAAACCGGAATGGCTGTTCAGTGAGTCTGCGAGACTCCTTCCTGCCGGCAGGCTCTGTCGGAAAGGGCTGCCGCCATGTTTTTTAACGCAACTGTCAAAATCGCGCGGGAAATAATTTGAAAATGTCAGTCGCGTATATAAATTTTATCTAATCGATTCTTTCGATTTTGGAATCGATCTAAACACTCACATGTTATTTTAAAAATTTCAAAGTGTATGTTACATAACGCTGTACGGACTAGTTAAAATGTCGAGGACGTGTTATACGTTTTTAATGTGTAGAAATGAGTGATGTGACAGTATTGCGTGTATTTCTTGTGACGATATTGGTTTGTTAATCAATATGATAAAAAAAATAATAGACGCATTATTTATTAATAAGTGAGGATTTAATTCACCTATTGAGTAAACACACATCGTAATTCCAATTAGGTTAACAGTGTACAAAGAATCACAAATATGGGTTTTTGTTAATATAATATACCGACAAATACTCAGTGTTTGCATGGCAAAGTCTAAAGAAAATACATAAAGTATTTTGCATAAATCAATGATTTTATAACACACTTTGTTTAGAAAAATATTTCTCAAATGAGTAATACGCTAACCACAAACAAAATAGTATTACAGCTTTTGTTTATATTAATTCGAATTAAATTTTTAATACGAATATACGCAACAGTAGAGTTTTATTTTATAATAGTTTATTCTGACAATATTTAAATCGTTTATAATTGATAACAATATAAAAATTTATTTATATATAAGAATAGATGTAACAAAATTCTAAACGATGAATAATTTTGGAATGAATTTATGAATATAATGACTTTATGTGTATTTAAAATCAATAAGTACAAATAAACCATATTTAATTTACCAAAACATACGAGAGAAGTAAAAGTCTCATGTATATGTTATGTATGTATTTTGAAGTGCAAAAGACTTGTTTATGAAAAAAAAAATAAAGCCATTTGAATCAAAAATTTTAAATTAATAATTGCAATTCAACACTTTGGTATCAAATTACGTAAAATAACACAAAGCGTATGAATAATGCGTAGAAAATATAATTAAAATACCAAATTATTTAAAATACGACATGAGATTTTTTACCAGTTTTTACAAAAATATTTTTTTTTATATTTGACTATTTTCAATTTTAATCATCGCTACTCATGGAAGTACATATTTATTTAGTTAAACAATAAGAGTATCTATCTAAATATCTTAAACAATACTTGATGCGTAATCATTTGATAATATTTTAGTAATACATAGTAATTATTTTTTAATTATAACTCAGATTCAGACTCGACTGCCAGATTTATTTAACGAATGATATATGTAACGAGTATATTAAGTGAATCACACGTAGTAATATATTTTGTGATTTCTTTATAGATATATGTAAATATACGCTCATATTTAACTTAGAAACATTTACGACATATTTTATATGCATGTCTATATTAATTAGTGTCTACAAAATTAATGCTCGCTGAATAGCACTTAATCTGCCAGTAAAAAAATGAGTATACAAGCATATAAATAAAAATAATTCAATATTATACGATTTTTATTGAGCGATAAAAATTATTTGCTAAAAATGAATGAACACTGTTTTTTCTACTGGTTTTGTGGACGATTGATAAGATGTGATCATTTAATTAAACCAAGAAATAAGCGATTCCACATTACTTAATTTGATAAAGAGTTTATCGTATTATATTAAATTATAAAATTAATTTTAAGATTACGGCTAAGCCATTAATTGTGAAAAAAAATTGTGCGTGCGTACTTAAAACATATATGAATCACATTACATTATATTATAGTAATATTATATTGCCACAAAATATATCAACTGTGTTTAGGTAAAGGGGAGTAACTCTCACAAATTTTATAGGAGGCATAAAAATGTATTTTCATGATTTTTAGTCAAAGTCACATTAAAATAAACACGAACTGTATGATGGCCAATAAATCAGTGTTGTATTTTTTTGACACGATTATTTAAAAAGGTATTAAAGAAAAATCATTAAAATTAAAGTTTTTATGCTTTTTTTTCTTTCCACACAAATTTGGTAGATTGTTTTTTTTCAAATCCTAAAGCGCGATTTCAATGATAATTTGGCATTTTATGCTTAACTTCTATCGACAGAACGTGTATTTAAGTGTCTGATTTTTAATTAAAAGAATTTTTCAAAAAAAACTGAAGGTTACGCCCTTTTACCTAAACAGGATTGATATGAAAAATTTATGCAGTGTTTTTTTGTTTTATAATTTATTTATTGACTCTTCAATTATTTCACTCAATGGTTTATTTATCGCATCTCAGATATGCTACGTAATATCTTCAACGTAAAAAAAATCACCATATTTCAATGATGTTGGTATTGTGAATGTTATCCATTTTTATAATGTATTGATATTATGATACAGTATTTGACTTAAAAATTTAATCGTATAGATAAAAATTCTTTTCCATTACACACGCATAAGATAACACACGTAAAATAAGTAGTTTTTATTTGAAACCGTTACTTGTGTTCATAGCATATATTGATACAACAATTGATTTATATGTTTATCTGAAATTATTCTAGACAGTGTTTGTTTTTTAATTCAACAAAGAGATAAGACATTTTGATCTTTGATTATGGTTACGCATGGTTTTTGGCGCCTTAAAACACTTAGTATCTTAAAATTATTTGAAATCAATAAGATCAAAAAATATTAAAAGTGATATAAAACTTAATTAATTAACTATTTTAATAAATCAATGTAATCTAAAAATAACTTTAAAATCAATAAACATGTATATATGCGTAAATATATTTGTTCATGCGTGCGTTCAAAATATATAATTATATTATTTAATTTTAGCCTAAGAGTAATGCTGAGTGCGTGTGCATTATAATATAACATTTTAATAAGGCGTAATATGGCGTTCAGTTAATTAGAAGAAGGAAAAATATCTAAAAAAATACTTTTAACACTATTTTAAATATTATTCATAAATGCGTTTCACCTCTTTAATGCCTCTTACAGCGATTCTTTTACGAACTACTTAATAGCGATGGGAAATCTTTGCATGCTTGTTGGCCGCGTCCACAAATCTGTTTGAATTAATGAAACTTTAACTACATATATACATAATACTGTAAATATAATTGAATTTGTTCTGTAAAAATTTAATTCAGTTAAAATGCCACACCGGAAGACATAGAAAATCACAAAGAACTCTTAGCGGAGGCGCGCACTTGCGATTTATAATTGCGCGATTGTTTTGTCGCCGAAATAGAACACATCATTTTAAATTGGAATGCATGAGTATGCAACTAAAAAAATGTCGTTTGTTGTATGTCGCATTTTGGCGACTAAATAATCGCAACTGCGCTCGTGGCCTAAATCCGCACATTCCCCTGATTTAAACCAATAGTTTATTTTATTGAAGATAGTGCTGTTTAACTAATTTTATAATAATTATATTGCAATACGTTCAGTCAAAAATATAAATACGTAGTTATTAAATATTCTTGATTTTAAATAACCTGTTTTATATTTAAAAAAACGTAATGTTTAAAAATTCTTTTGTTTTTAAACAAACAACATACGTATCTGCGCCTTAGATGAATAATTATTATCAAGTAAATGTGGGAGTTCAGATGATTTTACATCGTAAAATATAAAAATCAGATATGTGCATATCATTTATAAACGTACGTTAATACATTGCCGGCGCTTTATTATGGCTTTGGTATTCATTGTATTCTTTTATTGTTTCAGGTTCAATGTCATTACGTTCACTTTATTTTTAAACTAATAATCTACGACATGATTTATTTTTTTATATAATACTTATTTGCATATTAAAATACTTAAAAACATAAGGGTACCTATTAAATTCCATAGATTGATGGGCTGCCCGCCTCTCGTGACAAAGTGTCTTTTCTATTGTTGTAGAGCGATATTAAATATAATGTCTTCTAAAATAAAGCGATTTGTATTCTGAACAACTTTTGTCAGGACAGACAATAAAAATGAATGGTATTTATATATTTTACAATAGTAGTATGTTTTATAAAATATTCATGATATTATTCCAAAGTGTGTTAGTTCAAAAGTTGACACTTAATATAATATATATATTCATAAAAATATAACGTTAAATATAACGGTTGTAGAAAACAAAAATTAGTTTGAAACGTAAATAGATTGCTTAAAATGTAAACAGAATAAAAAAAATCAGTTATGTACTCGTATAATAATACAGGTCGCGCTTTGCTTAATTAATTATAATGCAAAAAAACAGTATTACGTTTTTCGTTAGTAGAACAAATGAAATATGTGCAGTGTATATGAATTAAACTAACATAAATTGCAAAAAAAAACCATTTAAACAAGAAAAATTTCAGTGTAACGTAAGTAGTAAGTATATTTTGTAATTGTTTATACATTCAGATACTCATAGAACATTGAAAGTAAAAAATTGAAAAATTACTCCTCTTTTTGATACTGTAACATTTTAGTACAGTGAACTATTTTTTATGTTCCCAAGATGAGCTAAATCGGGATTTAACCTGTATTACTTATAATACTATGGTTACTACGTTACACTACGATAGGTGCTGTCAAATATGTGTGCAATATTATAAGAAAACCTATTTTTCATGATGTTTTTTCTATCGTATTGGCGAAAAGCATTTTCATTGTCATATCGTTATTTTTATTTGCTATGGCAACCTTACGCAATGCTCTAAAATTTACAGTGATATCCAAGACAAGTGACCGCTTAATCTACGGTGTTGTTTTTGAAGGAAAGTAACACTTTTTATTGTATAACGCTTAAAGTTTTGACATGAAGTATTGACAGTGGTTTTGTATCAGAGATTTATTAGTACATCCTTGGGTATAGAAGTAGTCCACATAGATACAAATTTATTTTGCTTAAGGTAGAAAGAATAACACACACTGTTAACCATAAAATAATATACAGTCAATCCTTTGAATGAAATTGAATGAATCGTTATAAAAAAAATATATTTAAAAGATCGAGACCGGTTTCGCATATCACGGATATCTTAAACTGATGAAAAAAGTAATAAGTGGTCTTTATTTACACATTTTTTTCTACCAAAATTTTTGAAAAACTTAGTTTGAAATAAGTATAACAACCTGAAATAATATTAGTTTAGTTTAAATTGTAAATAAATAACACAACATCATATAGAAATGTTTTATTGGACACTAAAAGGTTGTTTATCTTTATATTCCTTCAATTACGATTATGTATTTTTTATAAACTGGTTTTGTGTTTAAAATTATGTAAGTATATTAATAAATTAAATTTAATTAAAAATGCTTAGTAAATTAACACCGATGAATAAAATAACAAGCTAAAGTTATGATAGTATTAATACCAATATTGCCAATCTTTGTTGAATGAACACGGTTAAACAAGAATGTCGTGAGATAATTATTTTATTCCGCTATACCTGGTTTAATTTTATGTAATTGATGTTTCATTAAATTAAAAATGTTCCAGTTACTTTTAAAACGTAATACAAGCTAATCTTCATTACGACAAATTGCAGAGTGATGAAAATTTTAATATGTAGAATCTAGCAAAACGTTCATAGAGACTGAACGAAACAAAAATTTAACAGACATTCGTTTTATCGAAGTAATCATCCCAGTACAGTAGTCAAAAGAAGTGTGTTTAGCACGTGATTATATTATTTATACTTTAAAATACTCGGGTAATATGAAAAGACTTCTGTCTACTACAGTTTACTATACCGCAATTTACCATATTCTGATGGTAATACAGATTGAATGAAATAGATCGTTTAATAAATTAATTACCATACTAACATGTTTATAATCCAATATATCAAGTCAGAGATGGGTTGAAAGGACCCCGGAGCGGTTCGTGCGAGCCTTTGATAAATGTGATTTAGGCCGGCGACTTCTTTGTCAAATTAAAAAATAAAAATGTTTTCAGATTAAATGGATATCTATGTACAATTTCATCTGTACAATTTTCAAAAGTATTATGAAATATAAATTAACATTATCTTCTAAATTTCGTCGTAAAATTTTGAATGCATAATAAGAGACCTAACATATTATATTTGTTGTCAAGAGTCTAACAATACTTAAAAACGTCGATATTATAGTCATATATATACATATTGGTCGCTCTCGTGGGTGAGTGGATAGACATCCGACTCACGAGCTGATGGTCATAGATTCGAGGCCTATGCTGGTCGCAAATTTTACAAGTGTTTATTCATTTGCATTGTAGCCAGGATACGAACCCAAAACGGTTGAGCCAATAATTGACGATTATTACTCATAAAAAAAACTGTCAAAACAATCTTTAAATTGTAGAGATCCATATGCTTTTTTTCGGAGCAGACAAGGCTAAAAAAAGAATACATATTTTGTCGCCATCGTGGGTGAGTGGATAGTGATCCATCACGAGCTGAGGATTACGGGTTCACGGCCCGCGCTGGTTGCAAAATTATTTAAATGCTTATTCATTTGTATTGTATCCAGGACACAACCCCGAAACGTTTGAGCTAATAATTTACAATTATTAGTCGTAAAACAAAAAAAACTGTCAAAATAATCTTCACTTTGTGGAGATCCATTTGCGTTTGAAAAAAATACATTTATAAGTATTGCTTTCAAATGTTCTCGGCTATTCTTCATAACATTTTTGTGAACGATGCTTTCAACGATCGACTGAAATCGTGATAAAAAAAATATTTTTCGTTCACTACACATTTTTTGTAGTAAACAACGTGTGTTGTATGTATGTTGCTTAGAATTATTTATATAATAATGATAGACCCTCATCTGCTTTAATTCACCATAAGTCAGTATCTCTGAGATTATGCGAGTCTCAAGTTAACATATCAGCAACTCATCCCTTTTATTTGTAGCGTAAAATATTATATGTTTGAATAATTGTACGATATGCTATTATAATATAATGATTGTATTTATATTATATCTTCAGAAACTGGTTTAACTGGTTAATATAGGCATTAAAATTAAATTATTATTTAAATTCAGTGTTATTTCATGTATATAATTATTAGTAATAAAGACGCCTACAGCAAACGATTCGTATTCATATTATGCGGAGCTATTTATTATATAAATATTTAATGCTTGCCTTTAGTATTCCTTCGTTTACGAGCGTTATGATAGCGTTGTGAAATGTTTTGTTTTGTTTTTTGGACTTTTCACCGCTATTCAAACAAGTGGATGGCAACGCATTCATATTCATATAATACATACATTGTAGCGGCCGTGTTCCGGCAAATGAATAGAATATCTACGCAGTAATAAATAGCAAACATAATATTCACACAATTTTATAAGCAACATTTCCAAGTCACAAAGTGGCATTCAAAGTAAACGGCTAATATATTACATAAGACTCGTATTTGTGTGCATCTCACGTGATATATTAAAATTTATTATCTTGTCTTAATGACTTGTACCACGATAACTCATAACACATGTATCGATAATTTATAAATTTAGACAACAGAATATTAATACGCTGACTGCGGTGAAAACACACGGATTTTGTCTTTATATGCGACAAATTCTAAACACAATATATATACTTTATTTCACTTATTTGATATACGGTCTTTGAAATACTACCAGACTCAACCCTGCGTATTTTCGTAAATGCATCTGTAAATGCAATTTGCTTTTTCATAGTGTTGATTGTCATAAATAATAAAAGAATCATTTTAATAAGGATTCTTTAAGGTTTAAACAATTAAATCAACACAATTTTGATATAATAAAATTGTATTTTATACTTTTAACCAAATCATATATTTTTTCTCTTTTAATTATATCCTATCCGATTCAGCGCATATTAAAGATTGTTTTGACAGTATTTTTACGATTAACAATTGTCAGTTATCTTAACCAATTTGGTATATGTCCCGATTTCAAATGCGCATGAAAAGCTTACAATATTTGTCAGCTACGGGGTTCGAACATACGATCCTCAGCTCATAATTCAAATGCGCTGTCTACTCATCTACAATGACGACAATTATATATATCAGCTTCGACAGTTACATAATTTTCAAATGTAGTTTTTGTTTTAGCATAAAGCTGTATGGTGATACCGTACCATCTGGCTCTGCTACGTTTAAAAATACTTGCGAAGAATTTTTTTATTCTTGATCGTGTCAGGATTGCGCATAGTCGTGGTTGTTGATACTGGTGGGTCCTTGACACCTGTTGTATGAGACAAACCCTGTTGAATAATACAAGTACACATATATATGGTGATAATAAGTGCAAACATCTATGTCACTATTTTCACTTATCTATGTCACAATATATGGCATCAGGGGTTGATGGTAGATAAATTAATTGAAATGATATAATGCAATTATACTAATGAGAAAAAAACATATACTATATAAACATATTTGTTGTTTTGTTATTATTCTTTCATTAATATCGTTTTTATTGATGTTTCTACAAAAACTGTTAATATTATTAAAACTTGAGAATTTTTTAAGAGAAAAATATAGTTCATACATGTGTGTTTTTATAGTTTCAGAAGTCTATAAGCAGTCAAGATACTTATGTGTCTTTAGTAATGAATAGATCAATTATCAATTTAATACTTGTACACTATTCTGTTATTGTACCAATGATAATTAGCTGTCTCTCTTGTCATGAAAATAAAAACGTAAGATATATGGTGTTTAAATAACATTATTACGATATATACTCGTATTTAGATTTAAGCATGAATATGCTTTAGTGATGGGTACCTGGTTAAAAAGTGTCACATTTAGTTGTCACATTTATTTGTCAAATTTAGGTATCACATTTAGTTGTTACAATTTTGTAGTATGCTCAATTTACATTTTCTTAGATCAGTACTTCCATTCTGACTTGTCAACATGCCATCTGACCGCTCGGGCAATGGAGAATTGAAACAGCACAACTCAAAACTCTCGGCTAAATTTTACAAAACTAAAATAATATGTTTAACTAGCGTCATCTGTTGCCAAAGAAACGATCAAAATTTTTTACATCAGTAAAATAATCATATACATATTATACATTGAAAATATATATTATTCAGTTCTCTAAATGCCTAATAATATATTTAA
>JAPMAG010001503.1:0-11038 GCA_036584685.1 Rhyacophila sp. Rhy_31_5
TTCGAATAAAGACATCATGAATTATGTAATTTATGATTTCGTGGTACATTATGTTCACTACCTAATTTTAGCTATGCATATTTGCGCAATCATATCTTTTTTCCCCGCACATATATATAAGTTGATGGGCCGCTCAAACAATGAAAAAATTAGGGGGAACGTTGACTAGGATGTATCATGATTATGGATTAATTGGGATTTAACTTCGGGATACAAGAAGACTGGTTAGTGACAAAAATTTAAAAAGGCATCATATATGCTTTAATTAAGGGGCGTAACATGGATGAAGGAGAAGAAATGGCGCTGCAATGTAATATCAAGGATGTTAATACATTTATTGTTTACAATAAATGTAAAAATATCTCATAGACATAGAGCATGAAACATTAGCGAGTAAAAAGGAATTGTGAATAAAATAACATATGAATAGAAAATTATATATTTCAATGTAATACACTCATTACATCAAATTTATTTTAATGGCAGATTTATATTGACAACTAGTTCTAGATTGTTGACCAGCTTAAATATTTAAGTTTCTGAAGAATAATTACATTAACCAAACACCAACATTGAATATAAATGATAATTTAACAAAGAAAGTTAACTTTGAAATATTAAACACAAATAATACTTTGATTTACAATATCTACTTATAACATTAAAGAGTGCCGATGTAATCTCCTAAAGTGAGTTATGATTTTATTCAAAACTATGTAACATATTTAATTAGGTAGAAAGTTTCATATTCATAGTAGTGCATATAAAAAATACCAAACGGAAATAATATTGACCTCTAGAGGTCTTGGTGTTTTATTTAGAAACCATGTTTGTTTGCAGGCAAGATCCCTGCATTGATGGCTCATTCAGACACAATCAATGATTTAGTAAAAACTTAGAAGTTGTAGAGACACTTTACAGCTATTGATGAAGCTAAATTATATTCAAAAAATATTTTAAATTTCTGTATGATAATCCTTCTACAATCATACGAGTATTCTAATAGATAGGCATTAGGTATGTTATAGAAGATTATTCTTGAAATAAAAAATAACGATTCTCTACAAGTGAAGTGTCTAGTTACAAAAAGCGATATAAATACATTTTGTCGAAATGGAGAAAAAAATACATTCGCATTCTATCCACAATTTTATGTTCCAAAACTCAATATAAGCTTATCAAGAAAATAAAAAATTAAATGTTCCTGCGTTGGTATACATGTGAATTTAAATATTTATTTCACTTTAAATTTTATCACCTAATAAACACCATTATTTTGTTCTATTTTAAACATTAAATACAGTGAAAATAAAGAATCTTAACATAAAATTTGACCTTGAAACATAAAAACATTGTTTGCCGACTGTGTTGAAATGTGCTTATTTCGCTTTAGTAACTAGACGCTTCAAGTCTGTCATATAGGTAAATTTTAATAATTTTCTCATTACACATCATCAGTAATCATCACATTTGTTGTTTGATATAAAACATCTACATCGGTATGAAATATATTATTTTTAGCAAAAAAAATATTCGTTTAATATACTAATGGATAAACATTATATTATAAATTAAATAATTAAAATATAATTGGAAATTTTACTTTAGTGTAGATTCATAGGTTCTTCCTGTAAAAATATTATTTCACATTGCGAATACCGTAATGATTACGGTAGTAATGAAAATCAATTTTTCGATACCATAGAAATAGGAATAGTTTGATTATTTTTATAAAAATAACATAACTAATCAATCTATGGACAAACAAATTGGTGCTGTTTACAATTAAAAATATTCTTTAGAAATATTTACTTACATTAAAAATAAAAATAAATAAAATGCTATGATAAGACATATTTACGATAGGATAAATAGCATAGTAGTAAATAAATCAGAGAAAAGACAAAAGTAAAATATATTTTAAAAGATTCGAAATACCTCTACCAATATCAATTATAATATAAAAACTTCCTCAATTTGATATTTAAAACATATTTCAAAGTTATAGAGAGAGATAAGACTTTATTTTCAGATCCTTAGCATGTGTCTGGTATGAAATAGAAATGAAGTGGAAAAATATGAGGATTCAAACATTGTACACACAATTTAAAATATTCAGGGTTATAATAATTGTAATGAGATGAATATCAATTGCTTGTGTAAAATGAAAAGTTGTAATTTTGTTCAAAACTTATATTTATTATGTTTGACACTGATGCTTTCTTCAAACTGTAATTATTTCAAATTTCAATTTTACTAATAAATATTATTTTAGTACCTGCTACACCTATTAATCTTCTGAACAATTTTTTGACCATAGAGCAACACTCGCTCACGGATTTCATAGGAGCATTTCAATGTTTATGTCTTCAAAAAATTTGAGAGTCATAAAAACATTTACTGTTTTATGTCTCTTTCTCTGAATATATTCCAATATTTTGCTCGCTTTTTGTCAACTTCATTTGTTTACAATGTTATTCATATTAAAGAATATCATTTCTGATTCCTATCAGGCGCATTCTATAGCTGTGATTCGATTAAAACAATACTTATAAAAGATAAATTAAACTGTAGTAGATGAAGAATAAAAGTTAACAAAAGATACTTTGGGTTGTGTATGCAATAATTGAACTAAAAAAATAGAGTCAAGTATTTAGTAACACTCATCACAGAATTAGTTTTTCTGCAGCAATCTACATAGTATTGCGTACCAAGGCTCAATTAATATATATCAAATTTGTATACATTTACAAATAACAACTATAATTTATAGGTACATATTGACACATATATACAGGAAAATCTATATTATGGTATAAATAAAAATATTGCTAATACATTCATTTACACAAAATATGTTTTATTAAAAATTGAAACGAAAGGTCCGATAGGAGAAGGGGACTAATCATTAACCACTTCCTGCTCAAGCATATATATGCATAAAAAGTGTACCATTTCTGATAATAATGAAAATGCGTATGATGTCCGGAACACCACAAAAACAGTTTTGACGATGAAATAGAATCTCTATCAAGAACACAAGTACATATGATATAGACTTGTATTATTTTTGGTAATCATATTATGGGAAAAATAAAACATATAGATATGAGGTGGTAGTCAATGTTATTTTTTAAATATTTGTAATTTTTACATGACTGCATAGTATTGCAGAGTAAAATAAATATTTTACCATGTTCGAGTTTAGATATACAATAAAATTTTGTTTACCCAGTTTATTTAAAATCTCCCATAGATATACACAAAAATATATAGATAGCTACCGCTTAAAAATATTAAGAAACACTAAAATAAATTTCAAACCTAATTAGATGCCCTGATACTTGTAGTTGAATTTTCTCAATACATATCCTGGAATTTTTTTTCAAACATTATCTGTTAATAAAAGGTTATAAATATTGTGAATAAAATAAATTCCTTTTTTTTTGTACAGATTTATGTTAAAAAAATCAATCGGGAAGTGGTTATTCGAGTAGAGCAAATCTTTATGAACCCTGCTTCTATAAACTATTTGATTAGAGTATATAACAGATATTTTAGAATTTAGTAGCTTTCCTTTAGCAAAAACATGTTTTATTGAAACACTACACTAGAAATCATATACACGATAAAGAAAAAAGAGATACTAAAATCTGTAACAAAAACTTGTAAACAATATATTTAAATTAGATTAGGTTGACATATTTGAATGTTTGATCATCACAGCTGATACAAAACGTTAAAAACAGAAGTTTTCACAACTATCCAAAGAAACAATGCATCTGACTTTCTTTACAACCTAACCCCGAGAGTAATGTTTTGGTCAGTTGGGTGAATGATGTAGGTCCACATATGAATGCGAAAAGTTCTTTCTCGTGATCTCTGAAGACATTTTCTACATTAATTTTCTTCGTGGGGCTTGACATTTCTGTTATATCACTTTCTGGCATGTTGATATCATCTTGAAAAACTTGCGACAAATAATTAATCAAGAGGGCTTGGTTAACGTGACCTCTAATCCCAAGCCATGAGGCAGACGGTTCTGATAGTATGTTTGTTAACTGAAATCTGAAAACAAAATAAAGAATGATATACACCATTGATAATTAAAAAAAAATGCAGAATGAATTTTATATGTACAGGATACATCTTCTTATAACGAAATTTTATAAGATGGCAAAAAATCCTTTGCAAAATTTCATTGTTCCCCCATAATATACCATTTTGCTATACTATACAATGCAATAGATTTACTTTTTTACGTTATACTGAAATTGGTTTTCAAAATAGTTCGTAAAAAAAATCTTCGACAGATATTACTGTAATTTTTAATAATTTAAAATGATATTTAACCTATATGAAAAAAACTATGGAAACATATATAAGAAGAATCATCAACTTATGGTTTTCAAATGCAGATACCTTAAGGAAAATCTAAACATGAAAAATACGCAAATCGATTTTAAATATTTATTTGACCAGAATAAGTCCCACAAACAATTACTTTAGAAAATATTTCATAAAATTTATAAATTCAAACCTTTCATCATTAGAGCTCAGAGCAGCAAGCTGCTCGTGCCATAATATGTCTTTTTCAGAACGGTTGAAGAACAGCAAGTCCACTTTTTTGCTGTAAAAATATATTTTTTTTTTTCAAGTATTAGTTCTCAAGTTTATATATTGTATATAGAAAATAGTAGACAACTGTAAGGGAATCATAGAAGTCATTCATGTCACACTCCCAAAAATATAATCTAGAGAAATATACAGTCAACTATTTTACAATTAATAATAATCAAAGACAAGAGTTGGACATTTTTATTTGATATTCTGTGTACAAGTATAGTCAAGCTAGGTTTATCGGTGCTATTTAAAAATACAAAATAATGTTTAAAGTTTATTTTTCATGTATAGTGATGTCTCAAATGGTACACGAAAGAAAATGTATTTAACAATATGATAGATTAAATATAATAATTAGCAAAAGTATTCACCTTCGTGGATTTCTTCTTTGAAGTGCAAATTGAATAATAGGCAGCATCGGTGTGAGACCAGTACCAGCAGCTATGAGGCACATTTGAGAGACATCTTGTAGCTATAAAAAAATAACTATATGTTTTAGACAATAACTTTTATACATATTTTTTTAACGTGTAAACATTCACACATTGCATTATTGAATGATTTAGTATGAGACACTGAAAAATTGACAAATTCCAATAAGAAAGTAAAAAGTTCCGAAAAAATATGATCATATGAGAGAAAATTTTAATTTTTGGGACAAGGATCCATATTATTTAGATAGTAGATACGAGTAATTACCAATTTTAACGAAAAGCTTCCAAGAGGCCTGGTGATTGTAATTTCAGCTCCACATTCTCTTGAAGTTATCCAAGTACTGACGGCACCCTGATCGTACTTCTTTATGATGAAACAAAGACAATGGGAACCTTGAATGGTAGGTTTATATTCTTGACTCATATAAGTGGGCACAGGTGTATAAGGCCGTGATATTGAATCTGAAAATATGGAAGTAGAAAGATGAATAAAATAGTAACTGAATATTGACAATGCATACTCATATATATATTATACAGTAGATATTTACATGAAATGCAAGAGATAGTTAAAAATATTTCCTAGATAATCGATTTTTCAGTTTGCATGAATTTTCAATGAACATAAATGAAATATAAACTGCAAGGTTGACAAAAAATCGATTTGTGTTCTGGATCAATGGTCCCCAAACATAATAAGCTTGGAACCTAGTTTAAAATTTAAATTCTCTTGTGAGCTGCATATTATGAGCAAGTAATTATAAACTTAAGTGTAAGTAAGCAGTTACGTTGCTCTGTATGCTACCTAAAATGATATACTCATCGGTAGCATATGAGCGACTATAGTTTAAGATAAAATGAAAAACAAACTTATCATAATTAGGAGGTTGAGAATCACTGTAATACATAAAATTTAAGATAATAAAGCATTTATTTGTGGCGTTGATTGTTTTCTTATATTTTTCAATGTTATAATATAAAAGTTTTTGAGCCCCCATTATTGTTTGCATATTTTGTTATTTTTTGTGAACACTCTCAAAAGGGAAAACTGTAAACAAACTGGTAATCATTAAAAGCTATGTACCTATTGAACGGAATATAAAAAAAATACTAACCTTCAAAGTTGCTGAAAATTCTAGAATGAAAGCCAATTGGGAAGGAAATCAATTCATCATTAATGCATTTCAACAATAAGACACTGGTGTTGTGATTGATTTCTGTTTTTTCCATAAGTGTGCACACTAAACAATTATCCTCTATCCTTACGGATTGTTCTATGGCGTTACTTTTGTCTATGTCACCGAATGATTTCCACACTCCTGGAGTCTCTTTCCGAACAATAACTTCTAATTTTCCGGTTTCATGATTGATTACATATGTACACGGCCATTGTACTGTGTTTTCTAACGTCAATTTAAATTTATAAGTATAGAAGTCATAAGTGACGGTCACAAACAGTTCATTTTGGATGTCTTTTGATAGATTCATACTACATTGGGGATTGCACAGAGGTTTAGTGTAAAAAATAAATGTAATTGTGTCTGTTTTTTGTATCCAGTCGAATTTAGGTGGAGTCGGTTTGATTTCGTCTATTTTATTCAACACATCAAACGGCGTATCCGAATTTCCTGATTTGACAGAGTCCGCCTTTGTAAGTGTCACGGTGGGATATTTGAAATTTGTGAATGAAGTCTGTTCTGATTCACCGAAACATTCTTCACTAACCACAATACTGACGTTTACTGCTTTCAATGTACACGTATCGCTGGAAGTGTTTTCACTTATTTTTGATTCATTTACATTTAAACTGCTTTCACTAGAGCTTTTGTTTACTGATAAATCTCCTTCAGAAACTGAATTACAACTGTTTAGTTCATTCGATTGAATCATATTAGTATTTTTCAGATTCTCCATTGACTTTCTAAGAATTTCAGGAACCTTTGTTTTAGGCATACTTTCTTTTCTATCGTTCAGTGAGTAGATATTGATCCGACTCACGAGTCGAAGGTCATGGGTTCGAGGCCCGTGCTGGTCGCAAATTTTACTAATGTTTATTCATTTACATTGTAGCCAGGACACGAACCCGAAACGGTTGAGCTAATAATTAACAACTATTACTCGTATAAAATGAATGTTAAGAGAATCTTCATGCTATGAAGATCCCACATGCTCCATATCGGAACGTATATGGAAGAAAATATTTCAACATAATGACTTCCTACCAAGAATTGACTGTATCCGCTTATAAATATTTTTACTTATCTTTGTATTTATTTTTTGATATACAGGGTCAATAATAATATTAAATTGTATATGCTTAAATAATATATGTTATAAGGTCAATTTATTACTATTTTTAATAATGTTATCGCTCATCTTTTTTTGATAAGCATTTACCAATAATAATTGTATTATAACTTGCACCATATTGTAAAATAACACTTTATACATTTTAATATATATTTAATCGAATAATCAAATGAATTATTCAACGCTTCGATATCTGCTAACGATATTGTAAGTTATGCCATAAATATATTTTGTTTAGAAATACTGTATTATATTTTAAAACGTATATTTATCTATCTTTTATTCATCATATTTATATTCAACTGTATGCATCTAGAAATCTAATTAAAGTTGCAAATAAGAATATTTTTAATACAAATACAATAAGCAACTTTAGCCTATAATTGACAATAAAAAAAAACAAATAAATACAATACACAATTCTTTGTCCTCTCGGAGTTGAAGAATATGGAACAACATATTATATAATATTATAGTTTGAGCATTTTTTTACCAGTTGTTTTTACAATTAGTTATCAGCTCAATTATTTTGGCACAATATCTGGACTACAATTACAAATGAATGTACAGGTAACTTATCAGTTAAATGTGGTGAAAAAACAAAATTTAACAATCTAAACTGGAAAATATCTCAGTATGGACAATTAGACTTCTAATTATATTATTAACGATAGGTTAATTAGAAATTGCAATAATTATGTTTATTTTTAAAAATTAAGTGTCAATAGTGTTCTATCTTCTAGTTAAGTATATCCCTGGGTACATAAATATGTAATATATATATATATTGATACCCACCTATATTATATCTTTCTGTGCCAGCATGAAAGTAAATAATCAATACTTAAGAATCTTTTTTTACAAATATCATATTTAGTGACTTCTATTATTCACTATTTTTATTTTTATTTTATGAAATGGTAATTTTCTAATGAAAATACTTTTGTCTTATCCAATATTTTCATAATTAATCTATACAATAATAATAAAGTATAGCTTATATTAAAACATAATAACGCAGTGTTATTTCGTAAAGATCGTTAATATATTAAATCATTTATGAATGCAGTTTTAAAATTCAATCAAAATGTTTATACATGTCATAAATCCTTTCAAATTGATTCAGCGTGATTTAAGTGTCAATATGTTTGAAAAAACTTGTTATTTACGATAGTCGTGTGCAGCAAATTTTGATACCACTTAATTTACGGAGCAGTGCTGTAATACAGTAATTTTATACATCACAGAACCAATTTCTGGACATAAAAAATTATTATTATAATTATTGACACCATTGCATCGAAATATTAAAATTCATTCCGTAGTTTTGAGTTGATCAAAACATGGAACATTTAACTTTTAAAACTATTTTTGTTAAATTAAGATTACTCACAAAATACTAACATTTTATGAGATTTTCCCCTCATATATTTAGAAAAACATTAAATTTATTACCGAATAATCGAGATTTTTTTCAAAATTATAAAAGTGTACTTTTGCATAAATGACATCACATGTGCTTAATATACGAGCATCTGTATCTACTAATTACAAGAAATAATTTAATACATTTTTATGCATACTTTTACAAATATTTTTTTTTATTTCATGACCGGTTTTGTCTCTTACAGTATTTTTCTACCGATTCTAATACTATGCTTGTAAGAAAATGTATCAAAAAATTGACAGTAGAGAAAATACGTTATACTGTGTAATTACGTTACACACTTTTATCTCATAAAATCGTTTGGTCCGATTCTAAAAACAAAATCGTTTTAAAGAAATTTTCCTCGAACTGCGATATATATTCCACACTTTATTTCTTGGTTGAGTTTGTAAACGAATACTTTACAAAGACGCCTAAATATATTTCTTAAAAGACAGTAATGTTATGTAGCTTAAAAAATATCAAATATATGTACTCTACTCCCCATATATATTTATTTTATATTTACATTTACTGATAGAAGAAATATAAATTCATATTTTTTTCCTATGACGCAGCTGAAATTCATCAAAATGCCCTCTAATATGAACATGTTTGTTATGAAGAAAGATAAAATCAATTGAAACTTGTTAAGTGTCATTTTTCGCTCAGCAGTTGATTGCCTTAATACATTTTTCACGACGAAAATAGTAATTGAAATTTCCGTCAAAGACGACATTATGGACAGACTAATAGTTGTTTAAAATACTTTTGCATACAATACATATTTAAAACGTGGAATACCAGATGAAATGTATAAACAATTAGTTGCTTCCAAGCTATGAGGGGAGTAAAACGTTACGCACGCGTTGTCTTGTCGATTCAAAATTACATCGCTGCACATACTGCAAATAAATGGTAGCAAGGTGCAAATTAAGAATAAACATTGATACAATATTCAGTTTACTTACTATCAGAGTGTTTTCGATTGGGTGCCAAATGTGAGACTTATCGTTGGATATAAGTGAAATTTCTTTTAGGTATTTTTAAAATTTTATACTAACTAACCAACTTTATATTTTATTTTTACACAATCCAAAAACTACTTATGCATATATTTTTTTCTTAAAATCATTTAAACTCTCCATTTAAAATTAATCACACTTGGGATGACAAGCTTGAGTGCTAATTATACAAAACAGAAATTCTAAATATCAGCGTATTGTTTAAAATATCCAGAACAAAAAAATACAAGACATAACATAAAACAAAAATACACACTTTTTTATAATGTATATTATTTTTACATTTGTTTATCATTTTACACTATTCTCGTTATGAAATATTCACCTAAACAATTGGCTGACAAAATCTATAAACTTATATACTCGTGTTGAAATTAACATGAAACAATAATTTTTATTTTAAAGCTAATTTCGTCTTTTACAACATTTTCAACTGACCACTCATCAGTTGAAAATGGTCTAATACAACTTGTCAAGAGAGATCAATCATCAAGAGCTGCTTGCAATTTTTTATTTCCTCAATATAAAGTTTATTTGAACGCTATTGATCAATGTTATGAGATTAATAATAAGCCCATAAATGTTGTTGTTAGAATAAAAACAACGATTATTAACTAACATTGATTCAGAAGATAATTTTTATTTAATTCCGTATAAAAATTCCAAAATATCTACATATATTCTATATACATACACCATTATCGTGTAAATTGTCTAGCATATCAAGAAAATCGGAAAGTAATTGAAACCACCTGATTTAGCAAAAACTGTATTTCCACAGATGGATATTTGTATCTACAGCCGGAAAAAATAGGCACGGTCTCTGAGTATTCTTAGAAAAAAATCAATCACACATTTGATGTTTCGATAATATTTGGTTGTATTACAATATTTCCAAAGAACACATCTTAGTACTAGATTGTGATTTATGATTACTTTATTTGATGTATGTTTTACTTTATTCCACTGTGAATTATAAAACAATATCTATTTCATTTGTTCATATTACATGTACTTCAATTGAATTTTGGTAGTAGTAATTAACTTTCCCTAGTAATTTTCAAACTTTCAATCCACTCCGTTACTCAAAAAGTTTGGTGACACCCGGTATAAAGTAAACCAGTATAATCACTATTTGTATTACTTTTCAAGAGCATTTGTTATCTATTTAACTGTGCCGTATTCGCACGATTATTTGTTCAAATAATATTCGGAACGTT
>JAPMAG010001504.1:0-12349 GCA_036584685.1 Rhyacophila sp. Rhy_31_5
CAAATGGCCACCATAATAATCATTTGAATATCAAAATAACACCTCTTATTGGAAAGCCCTATAATATATATATATCATGCGCGTTTTAATGGTTATAATAAACAATCATTTGTTTGAAAGGACTTTATTTAAAACGTATCAATAACACTCTTCATAGTTAACAGTCATAAATAAAACAATACAAATAGCTTGACAGAAAATCTATGATTTAATTCGGGGAATGTGTGTATCAATTTCTAACTTTATGTCTGGGAGGTAAACTACACTATGTAAATTTTTGGTAAAATCGGGATGTCGACATGGCGTAGTATATCTTGTGGCGTTCTTTACCATAGCACAGTTTTACACACTTCTTCTACAAAATGAATTAAATTAACTACCACACTTTCAAGCCAATAAGTTTTAAACATCTTTAATGGCGAAATTTTGAAATATTGAAGTTTTTATTTGGTTTATTGATGTTTCGAGTCCCAGTAGATAGTAAATACAAAAAAAAAGCAATGTTTTAAGTTCTTGTTTAATAGCTTTTTTATGTCTCTAAAATTTAAACGTATATCGTTATAACCTGTAAATAATAAGAGTTATTGGTTATTTAATGTCCTTTAAACTAAAAAATAATATAACATCCTCGTTAAATAAATGATAACATATAACATAATAATATAAAAAAACGCGGACTAGGATAAAATGATTCGGATAACCATATTAGAACGGCCGTAATGTAAAAATACCATTACGTTAACTCGTCAAATAGGAGGTTGTTATTTGAGGTACGTATTTATGACTACAAACATAAAGTAAATATTTGCTTGTTGTTTTCAGAGCGTTAGTCCTGGGGCTGTATATACAGAAATGGTTGAAATTGCATCCGAAAAACTCGGAATGGATTTACCAAATTTACAATTTCCTCCAGGATTTCTTCAGGCGGATGATATAGCTGAAGCTGTAGTGTATGCAATTGGAACAAAGCCCTACGTACAGGTACATATTTTATAATATCGACCGTGTTTAGGTAAAAGGGAGTAACCCTCACAGAACGAATTTTACAGGAGGCACAAAGAACGTGTTTTCATGATTTTTAGTCAATTAAAATCAAAAAAAAATTAGTCACACTAAAACAGACTCGAAGTGAAATATGACCAATAAATTGCTGTTGTATTTTCCTGATCTGAAAATTAAAAAAGTTATCAAAGAAACATCGTTAAAATTTAGTGTTTATGCTTTTTTCATTCCACACAATCTTAGTAGGTCGTTCTTTTTTCAAAATTTAAAGCTAAATTATGATTTGGCATTTTAGGCTTAATTCCTTTTGACAGAATATGTAGTTAGTTGTGTACATTGTGATTCTCAAATACAATAAAAGCACTTTTCAAAAAACTGAAGGTTTCGCCCTTTTACCTAAACAGAGTCAATATATAAGAAATATATTAATTTCTCATTTTAAATGCTGCATAATGATCGTTTTTGCACAAATTGAAATTTTAATGAAAAACGTCAAATTTCATGTATAAAGGGAATTATTACCTTATCGGTATATGTTTATATTGTGGCACGATATATTTAAATTTTGAAGTATATTAAGGAAACTAAATAAATTTTGTTTGGACCATAAGTACAATTTAAAAAAATGTTAGTTTACTAAAGCCTTGATATTTCTTTGCAGGTGCACGATATTATCATTCGACCTTTAGGAACACCATTAGGCAAACCCAATCAGCCTTGATTGTTACTAATTTTTCCAATTAAAAAATATGTCTGTTAATAAATATATATAAATAGTCATTTATTTAGTTTTTACTCAATTAAAGTGTCACCAAAAGCAATTTTTATTCACTATGATAGTGATGACCAACTTCTTTCGTAAGTAAGTAAAAAAAATAATTAAAATGTTTAAATTTACAAACAGCGAGTCAACGATTAAATTTAATTTTCATCCGACGATAACCGTGGTTTGCGTTATAGATGGAAACGTTCAATGACAAGAGCATAGAAATAATTACGCCCTCTTTTGACAAATGCTTAAACAATAGTGGAAAATAATTTAACGAATATTTTCTGGATAGCCCTCACAGTTATAGGAAGTCAAATTGGGAATTACGCACTCGTGTGGGTGGTTTTTTATATACGAGTACATAATATGTATATATTATAAGGAAATACGCCAACATTAAAACGATGAATAAATCATAATGTATTACTGATTATCTCAACATTTTTGAAAGTTATTATCTAAACATTCTTGAATAGATTATCAATATTTTGACATGTTTTGCAAATAATATCGTAATAAAAAATCAGTTTTTCTCAATAATAAATATATAACGTCCGTCTTGTTGCTCGTAAGTTAATTTTTGATAGATTATTGATAAGCGTGAAGAAAAAAATATACTTACACTGCTAATATTTTTTTATAAACTATCAACGTATAACGAAATACATGTATGGTCAGCTGATAATATTCATGTTTAACCCTTTGACTACTCAGAAATACTATACCATTATTGATGTTGATAACGAGAAATGATTACTACAATCGTTTTCATATCAAGAGACAAATAAGTAAATTATTTTTGACAACAGCGTAATAGTGCAAAAAAATTTTTTTTTCATATATTTGTTTTTTGTAAAACAGATCCTTATGCACATCATATTAGCGGCTTCCAACCTGACGGCCGCCAAAAATGTGTAATAAAGTTTTTATTATTTAAAATGTGCCTATATTATTGAATCTATTAAGAAATAAAATTTAGGGAGAGACGGATTATTTTTCGGGGAGGTGTAGTAGCATAAAGGTTAGATATCGCTGCATCATATAGAACTATCTATCGAAGTTTTTTTTAAAGCATGTCCGCTTCGAAACGAAGCGTATGTATCTCCACAATGTGAAGATTATTTTGACAGTTATTTTTTACAAGTAATACTCGTAAGTTATTAGCTAAACCATTTCGGGTTCGCGTCCTAGGTAAAATACAAATGAATAAACATTTGTAAAATTTGCGAACAGCACGGGCCTCGAACTCGCGACCCTCAGTTCGTGAGTCGGATGCCACTCCACTATCCACTTACCCGTGGGGGCGACAAATCGAAGTACGAGTAGGTAAACATTTGAAATACTACAGAACAATAAAGGAACAGCGCACCCGCCTAGTAAGCCTCTTCCGTCTTCATAGATAGAAGTCGTCCATAACCACGTAACGTTTTTTCTTACTTTTTTTTATCCTCCCCCCTTCATTTAACACCACGTAGACATTCAGATTGCCCCCCCTCCGTGCTATCAAAAGTTAGGTAACCTTCCACATTAATCGATCGAGTGCCAGAAGCGAGTTAACTCGCACAACTTAAAACGGAGTTTGCTAGAAACATTTGGCTACTTTGGATAATTTTAAATATAAAAGTGGAAAGATATGGTAAATAAAACAATGTTATGATAAAGAAACATTTAATATACTTTTAAAAACATATTTAGGTTCTATTCTTGCTTACAACTTCACAGCTTGCCAGGTTGTGACATTATGTCCGGAACAAGGTTAAATAGGAATGCAATTTAAAATCATATCCTATCTCCTTTTTGAGGGACAAGTGTTATGTAACATTAAAAATTTAACCACCCCCCCCTTTATAATGCCATGTAGATGTTGGTAATCACCCCTCCCTCCCCTCAGGAGTGTTAAGTGGTTTATGGACGACCCCATAGGTCTTCACAAAAAAATCCAATATTTATTTATTTATATTTGTAGCTCAATGGTTGGGGTAATAATTAATAATTGTTACTTGTAAATTTAATATTAATTGATTACACATCTTCACAATATGACGAACACATACACTTACATAATAATTAATACATTTCAGAGCGGATATGAAAAAGAAAAATAATATTTTATGCTAATTCCTCGCATGTGATCTAAATAAATAAGACAGACTTGAAATCTTTAAGTGTAATAATGATGCATAGTTTAATTATAACACGAATTTGTGTCCCAATGACTAAACATGTTACATCGTTACATGCTTAGATATTTAATGGGTTGACTAGTAGCATTATGTAGTCAATTGATCATTTAACCTTGTAGGATATATTGTGAATGTGGATAATATTATATTATTAGTTTAGAGTTGATTGCCATGGTCAACGCCCTTCATTTTGCCAGGGTCACAAAAATAAATTAGGGACATTAGGTACGTTCACACGGACACTCAATTACGAGTGATCGGACAGTGGCGCTCCAGTGACGCGTGAATCACTCAACATTCAATTGTAGTCTGTTTCGTTTACTTACATACAATTCATTCATCTGTCTCTATTCTTTGTATGTGTGAACACGCGTAGCTTTATCTTTTCTGATAAAAATAGTTCACAAATTTGGAACGCGGCTTAAAGCCTTTTAAAATGGGTCTCCACAGATGGAGTTACTCAAAAGAAGCGGAACTCTTTTGTTATCGAAACCACTACCCGGTTATAAACTTATATTAGTATGGGCATACATGTTTCACCTAAACACTACACAAATTTATCAATTATATGTGGAAGTCATAACAATTATATCATGTATTTTGAAGATGGAAAAAAATAGTTCAACATTACGAAAAAACGAGTTAATAAAAATGTTGAAGTATGAAGAATTCCCATATGCTCTTTCTTGAATCATTATGAATAAACAAAAGATCGCGCTGTTCACAAAAACCCATACAATGTCACATCAATCAGTTCTATTGTGTTCATTTTTTTCTCATATATAAGAAACGATATAAGCACATTTCAATATTTTCTGAAACAAGTTTTAAATGTTTTCTTTCAGACCTCGATTTTATTAACATTTTGAAATACGTATACATGGAGGAAATAATAAATAATTTTTTGACATTATTCCGTTTTCTATTCATATCTTAAGCCTAGTTAAAACATTCTAAAACTTTTGGAAAAAGTAAAATTCCACACTCCAAAACTTTTACAAAAAGTAAAATTCCGCTCTCCACGCCAAGGTTGAAGAATTGGACAACGTTTTCATTGTTCGCACGCACACATGATCGTATACTGTACGCTCCTAAAGTGCGGAAAAGAGCAAACGATAACAATTGCATTACTTCTCTAGCGCACGATGAAGCATGTGTTAAGATCGCGCGACTAGAGCGTACAGTCCAATCACTCGTAATTGAGTGTTCGTGTGAACGGGCCTAATGATTTAAATGATGATGGATTTGAAGCGTGCGGCAATGGACTGTTGGAAGTGGGGTGAATTTATATTTTCCCCACGCAGCATAGCCATGGCACAGTAGGGATATAAAGAAAGTAATTACGTATTTAACGCGCATTAGCTAAAATTAATATATGGCTTTAATTAAAATAAATTCATTTAGAAAAGTGAAAGATTAAATAATTTCATTAATAATTTTATGCTTCCATATAAAACATTTTTGTTGTATTTTCGCTTAAATAATAAACTAGTCTTGTAATGAATTACGTATTACACATAAAAAATATAATAATTCAAGTCATGCTTCTTCAAACTTTTTATCTATTTGCTAAGGGATCGTCTACAAACCACGCTAGTTATAAATGTAACGTCTTTTTTTAAATTTCTTTGTCAATTATGATATTCCAAATAATCACTGTGATCTCTTCTTTTTTCATTACTTTGTACTAACAAATTTTAAAACTATAAACTGGAGTCGTTCATTAAATAACAACCGGGAATTATTCTTTAATATTCACAGTAAGGAAATATAAGTCATTTGATATTACCTTTTTTCAGCTAAATATGAAAATATATGATTGAATATGAGGAAATTTGGTTTATTATTTATACAATGTCAGAATGAGACGTATTCAGTGGGAAATAACTTGTATGTAAAGAACTGTTAACATCTCTAGGAATGAGTTTTTAAATTACGACTGTACAATTGGGTGAACGTTTTTTTTATTAATCTAGCTTTAAATTTTAAATTATATTAGATGTATGCAATACTATTGTTTTATAATGTTTATTTGATCCATAAATAATGTATAAAAGTATTTATTGCTTGATGCTTGACGTACATACACGTCTTTAAACATTCAATGTGAATTTTGAGCGTAGCATATGCGCGTTCATACTCCTGGACATGTTAAGTACTATTAAATTAGCGGTTTTTAAATAACGAAGAAAGTAAATTTGGTACTCTCGTGAGTGCTTAGCGTATCTAACTTACGAGCTGAGAGTCGCGGGTTGAAATTCCGTTGCTGGAGAAAACTGCACAGGTTTTTCATGTAGCAGGACATGGACCAAATTGGTTAAACTAAACTGTCGATTATTACTGCTAAAAAAATCTGTCAAAGCAAACTTTAGATTGTAAAGATTCATATGGTCCGTTTCATGGTATGTAAAAAAATACTAATTGAGTATAAATATAATACAGATTTTTTGTCGTATCTTATTCAATCCTAACGTATACACCACAGTTGATAATTTAATCATAAATATAGAAGCATAATAAAAAAATAATTGGTTGTTACAATATTTTTTTTAGTATGTATATTATTTATAAATAATAAGCGATAAGCCGGTCAAACTTCTGATAACTGCCAGTTTCAGCTAAAGTGTCGACTTGTATTTTTACACCTACTGTGATAATATATTATATTTTTAAAAAACATCAACTTTCGTATACACTCAAAAGGTCAATCTAAATTAACAATTTAATCAAAAATAATTTGGGTGATAACGATGATCGTATGTTTTTTATAAAAAAAATATTGCATTGTCACCGAGTTCTAAATCCGTAAGTATTCATATACCCATCGTGAATAGTAAATATTTTACGAGTGCGTGATACAATATATTAAAGCATAAGTAAAATTTAGTATCGGAAATAGTTGTAACATATCGTAGATATGATACTAGCTAAGTATAGTACTTTACGATTTGAAAGTGTTTACTACTGTTCTACTACGTTAAAATTTAGTTTTATTGTAAAAAACTCCATATTCAATAAAATTATATTGAATACTGATTAAATAAAAAAAAAGTACAGTCTATTCCGCTTAATAGGGACGCGCCAGGAATAGAGCATATCGGCCTCATTAAGCGACTGCCCCTATTAAGCGAAACTCTTATAAAATTAAACAATAAATAAAAGTCTAAAAACAGAATTAAAAAGATTTGGTCCAAGTAAGCGGCTGCCCCCATTAACCAATTAAGTGGAATTGCCTGCATTGCACTAAATTGCTCAAGCAATCCACTGAATAAACGGTGTAACGAGTGTTATTGTTTGCGATGACAAAATACAAGAATTAGTTACGCCAGGTGATGAACCGAAATCTTAATACAATATTTTACTGGCAAAAGTAACGACAAATCACTCACTTTCTTGGGCCTCGACGAAATACATTGGTAACTGCAAATATGTACGAGTATATATATATATGTATGTTTTGGTACAACGGTTTGTCCGTAGCGGAGAAAGACACAAAACAAAAATATCGACCGTGTTTAGGTAAAAGGGAGTAACCCTCACAGAGCAAATTTTGCAGGAGGCACAAAAAGCATGTTATAATGATTTTTAGTCAATATCACATTAACACAAACTCGAAGTGCATGGTGACAAATAAATTAGTGCTTCATTTTTCTGTTATATAATTAAGAAAGTTACTAAAGAAAAATCATTAAAATTACCGTTTAATGCTTTTTTCTTTTCCATACAAATTTTGTGGATCGTCCTTTTTTCAAAATCTAAAGCTGAATTTCGATAGTAGTTTGGCACTTTTGCTTAATTCCTTTTGACAGAACGTGTAGTTAGTTGTGTACATTGTGATTCTCAAATAAAAGTATTTTTCAAAAAACTGAGGGTTACGCCCTTTTACCTGAACAGGATCGATATGGTTACAAGTTTCTTTCTATGAGATGTGCGCGAAATATAGAAACATGTGTGCGGCCGCACACGCGCACAACTTTGAGGGAACGTTGTTTATGAGTACTGTAAAAAAGTCAAGTCTTTATTTAAAATGATCTTATTATAATAATTAAATAGCAGATTCGATTGTTTTATTCTTACAATAATTTACATTAGCTGAATCAAGACGACGTTTATATTGAATAAACAATTTTATAATTTATACAAATATGCAAAATTCATGTAGTTTATTTCATGAGGTTTTGGAGCTAAACAATCCGGCGTAAGAATGTACGAAATCGAAACGACCTTACATTTCGTTTAGTTCTAAAAACACGTTCGCACAATAAACTCCATAAATATTTGTTTTTCTTATTAAAAAAAAACCTCGATAGATATAAGATTGGTATGGATCGCTGGGCAAGTAAAGTAGCTGTAGTTACTGGAGCCAGTTCAGGTGTGGGTGAAGCAATCGCTAAAAGTTTGGCTGATAATGGAATCATTGTGGTTGGGATTGCGAGACGACACGAGAAAATTCAGGTTTGCGATTGATATAATATTAAATAACAAATATATTGAAAACTATGTAGTTATCAGTATGTATATGTATTTGAAGTATTCAAATACAGATTAAATTTTGTTCTAACAACTTTCGAATTAAAGAAGGTTTCAGTGAAACGATTAGTTGTAAAAACAAACTTTTTTGCGAGGTTTAAAGAAGTAACGTACTCGTAAATAGTAAGTATTGTATATTCAGCATTTGATGACGATGTTGTTTATGTTTTAAATACTGGTATTTTTACAGTCACATGAAGGTGTATATAAAGTTCTTTTGCCTATAAGTATATTTATTTTATATTCAAGCATTTAAATATTTTAATTTAAGTTTTTACGATAATTATCTATGCACATCATATATTTAAATTACAAGAGTATACAATCAACGTCTGATCAATCAAAATCACAGAAACAAATTACGAACGTTATATTGAGTCAAGCATTTCAACAAATAAAACAACATTAAACGTAATATAAGAGTAAGTAACAGCTGTATGAATAGCTTCTCCTTTTAAATATCAAAGTACAAAGAAAATTTTTAAACAAATATCACCAGTTACACCTGTCTATATCAAGATTAGATAACTTGAATTGTTTTGTGTTCTTATCATTAATGTGTACTGTGAAAACAGTTCTTTAACATTTCTGTCTGCAAGATTTAATAAATGTATTCATTATGTTCTTATTTTTGTCGTTTATGAGACTGCTTGTTAAGCGAAGTATAAATCAATCGAGTAAATTTCATTCTAACAGCACAACAAAAGGAAAGTCACATTATGGTTACTGTATAAGTATGTTTTATCAAGCAACAATTTAAACATTTTATAAATAACTTTAATATAATATAATTTAAAAATTTCTCCACAATGATAGTGGAAATACTGCAAAGTTATGTGCAATGACAAAGACACTTATCGTGACAACATAATAATAGCATAGAGAAAAATATAACATTAAATAAATATTACATACAATTATTGGTGTTTAATGGCCAGTAGCATGTTGCTATGAAAAGTTAATTGATTCGAATGGATATAATTTATCATCATAAGAATATATGATACACAATGCGCTGGATTAATGGCTGTATTGATTGGTTGCCAGTACGATCCCATAGCAAGTCACACAACTTTTAAAATATTTATTGTAAATATTTTTTAGTACATATTTGTTTTTTAATTGCGAATTCATTTCTATTTGAAGGCAGAGCATGAACTCAAAAAGTTGAATAAATAATTAACAACTTTTTGTAAAAAAATATTTGTAAAAACTATTTGTAAAAAAACAACTGTTCAAATAAAATTAAAATTTTCCCACTGTAAAGATAACGATGGTCCATCTCGGAGGGGTTATGAATATTTTTTATTGTAAACTAAATATATATATGATGCGTTTCAAATTTGGGAATTCTCAAAAAATTTTAGCTTCTCATTGACATGAGACCAAATAATGATCTTTACTTCATATATATACTCGTATTTATACAGCTAAATGGCCCCTGATAGATCAGTGGATAGCGAATCTGCCTAACTATCGGATGTCGCGCGCTTGGAAGTCCCATGTCAAGTCGAAAATTGCACGTGACTTTTTATGTGCATTTGAAACTCCCGCATGCACCGAATTGGTTGAATTAATAACTAACCAAAACTCGTAAAAAAATCAAAATAATCGTTATGTACAACGTGAAGATACTGAATATGTTATTTTTACCAGGGCTGTGGAGTCGGAGTCGTTTCTCCGATCATTTTTTCTATAAAATGCATTTTTTTAAATTACGAAATCTATGAAATTTTATTTGCGTTATAATGAATGTATATAGCGGAAACGAGACGACATCAGGCAGCTTTGATCAATCAATACTTGAATTATCATCATCTTCGTCCGACACCGCTGAATCTGAAGATGATTTTGAAAGATGTCTAAATGAACAAGAGGAAATAAAACGTCTTCGTTTGAGTCCAAATATAGTAGACGAAGGAGACTCTATTTAAAAATTTAAAAATGAGTTTTACGATGCATTGAAAATGGTTGAAAAATTGACCGAGCTTATAATTTAAATGTTAAAATGGTAATACAGCGGTATCCAGAAATCGTAAAAGATTCAGCATTGACCGTTAGAGCATTACCGCCAACCCAAGTATCCGTTTAGCGGTTATTTTACGCTCTTAAATTCCTCAATTCTGATTGGGGAGCTTCTTCGAATACAGATTTAATAGAAGCAATGTTGTTTTAAGAATAAATTCAAATTATTAATTAATAAAGTTTGATCCTGTTTTATTTTTATGCCTATAACATGAAACATTTGGGTATTTGCAAAGGTAGGAAAACAACCTGATAAAATTGAACTATTTTGGGTCGGAGTCGGAGTCATGTTGTTGGTAAATATTGGAATCGGAGTCGGAGTCTGAGTCGTCTTTTTTTTTAACGACTCGACAGCCCTGTTTTTTTTTAAAAATATTTGTTCTATATTATATATATTATGAAATTATTATTTGAAAAAATCGAGGTTAATAAAATTTAAACTATATTAATCATTCACTCTGTAATTCTGTCACTACGACGGTGTATTTTATTTTACAGTGTATTAAGGATTGATAAGGGTCGATATAATCGAAGCGTCTTTAATTTTTTTTCGATATCAGGAGTATGCTGCCAAATGCAAAGGAACAATTCACGCAGTTAGTTGTGATTTAACCAGAGAAGAAGATATTTTAAAAGCTTTTCGCTGGGTCGAAGATACTTTGGGAGGTGTGGACATTTTGATTAACAATGCAGCCAGTTTTAAAATCGGAAGAATATCAGGTAAAATAAACGTAATGAAAAATTATTACTGAACAATTTTTTATTGTTTTGCTGTTCGCGAGATATAATAAACAAAGTTTGCGCAGAAATATCTCAAATTATGAGCACTCTTGAATAAATATTGTCATTACAATGGTCAACAAAGTGTATTTAAAAAGCTCTTCACAGCTAATATGTACAAAACTATAAATATAAAAATACGCCTTCTAGATAAACAGGTTTGTTTTACAAATACGGCGAGCGGTCAGAGATCCTGTCGCATAATCAGTTTATGTACACGCTCTTATTAAGTTGGAGAAAAAAAACTATTGTTTATAAAGTATAAGAAAGCTGAAAACACAATGAACTCGGATCTCTTAAAACAAAAAAAATGCGTAATAAGATTTTTTTATCATAGATGGCGTTACTGCGGATTGGAAAAATACATTAGATACAAATGTTTTGGCGCTAAGTATTTGTACTCGGGAGGCGTTGAAAACTATGAGAAAACGCGGTGATAATGGTCACATTTTGAACATAAATAGGTAATTATCAAAGTACTAGACAGTAAAATGGTGATATTTAGACTGTATTTCATAGGAGATTCTTCCTATACTTTTAGTGAGGTCTAATAAAATAACATTCAATGTTACTAGTATAGAATTTAAAACAGAGATGTCCATCCTTATGACTTTTCTGTGCCATGTTGTTTCAAAAAAATCTTTTTAGGCCATATGTAAAAATATATACCCCAGTTAATGTAAGTGATAAAACTACGAATAATAAATTGTTATTAAGTTTTAAAAAAATAACATAACATAAAGCTAGTAAAATATTTTGACAGCGACTTAGTGTGCCAGTGCAAGGATGCTTTTATCTATGGTTGAAAATATAATATTAGGGAAGTTGGACATCTCTCATGTAAATATTAAATGTATGAAAATTATTAATGTAGATTGGTAAAAAAATATTATAAATATGATGTGCAATTAATAGTATACTATTATAAATGTCACTGATTCAAATGAAATTATTTTTATATCTGACATAAAACTTTTGTCAGTGTATTTACTTACCTAATTTTAGTTCATTAAGTCATCCTCGTTAGGCTAGTTGGTAGCGCGTACGCCTATCAAGCGAG
>JAPMAG010001505.1:0-12349 GCA_036584685.1 Rhyacophila sp. Rhy_31_5
CATTTAACTCTTTATTTATTTATACAACTGGTCTTAAGTATTTTAGTTGACATTCTTCGATATAAATATTTTTAATCCATTTGGCATGATCAATCAATTACAATTCCATGTGGGCACACTAGAATAAAATGATGGCTGTATTAAAAAAAACTATTATACAGACTGAATCCCGTTACAAATTTTAAATTTAAAAAATCTCTAAAGCATTTTTTCAAAACTGGACGAAACGTTCATGCATCTCAAATACTTTTTCTACTTTCTTACGTTCATGGTTGGAGATAATAATAATAATACTGTTATATTGCAGGCATAGGTTGGTCATCTGAACTCGTATGTGAAAAAGTGACGCATGGTATGTAAAAGGTTGGACACTCTTGTACTAGATAAACAACAAAGAGATAATAGTATATTTTGAAATTAAATTGAATTTATTTTAACTAGAAAAATTGAATGAGGAAGTGTAAAATGGTTAATGAATAGGCTAAAAATAAATAAAAGTATATGTTAGCAACTTTCTACACCAGTATTCCCCAACCGGTGCCGGGCCGCAGAGACTTTCCGCCGGGCCAAAAACAGTATGCCAAATTTCAAGAAATTCACCATGCAAAAATATTAAATATAGGATTTGTTGAAAAAAGCCACTGTTTTTGTTAAATTTTAATTGTATCAGACTGATTTTTTTTCCTTTTTTTATCGGTCCGCATGTATAAAAAGGTTGGGGAACACTGTTATAAACCACACCCCCTTAATTGTAGCTTGAATTATGAATATTTTTTTTCAATTACAAATTGTCGAAATATGTTGCAAATAACAGAAACATAAATTTATTGACATTATAATATGACTATGTATATAAAATACAGTACTATTCTTTTATGAGAAAAAATTTACATATTAATAGTTTCACTTTGTAAAACAATGTTATTTAATTCATCGACATGCTATTTTGGTATGAAGATCAACTTATGCGCTATTTTTTTTTTATTACACTCCAGATGGATAGGCGTGCGTCATAAAATTGATTTAGATTTATGGCTAGTTTTACAGTTTTAATATACCGCTGCCGTCTGATTATCTCAAGCTGACATTGAGAGACTTTGGTTTCGAACATCAAAAATAAAGGTTTACTATAATATGAATATAATCATAGAGATTATAAAAAACTGAAATATTAATTGTAACTATTATATTATTTTTATAATTTTAAATTATATAATAATGTTTATTGTATTATGTAAACTATCGCAGTTTATATCAGATGTGGTTGGTATTAGCAAAGATAGACCGCGTCATTAATGGTAAATAAATCCTTTAAATACAGTATCGCTTGCGATTAAATATGTATTGTGGTTATATACAAAATAGCCATAATGTTCAGTTATTTCTTCTTACCTCTTTTCAACGCGCAGATTAAAAAAAAACAATTAACAATATACAGGTTAAATGCTGTTATATCGAACTTTGCTGCACCGTACAAATATTTCGTCATACTAAAAATTCGTTATGAACAAAATGAAAAATCATATATTATTTCGAGAGCTTAAAGTAAAAAGCAACGCTATCTACAAAAATGCGACTTTACTGGAGAACCAAAAAATGTTTTTTTCATTTTCTTGGAACTCAGCAAAAGAGATGTTTATTTAAAACTTCATGTTCAAATGTTATATTTTTTTGTTATTAGGTAATTTGATTTTTTTTGTCACAAGAATGCTAACAGTTTATAGTCTTTTCATGTAAAACAAAGGCAAATTTATGTGATTATAAATTTCACAGACGATTTAAAAAGAAACTAGAAAGGATTGACATACCGTTGTCTGACAAACAAACATTATCACAAATGAAATAAAACGCATTTTTGTAGATAACGTTTTCTGACTTTTAGACCTTGTATTTATCCTCACATATTTATACGAGTAAGCATTTAACAATATCAACGAGTGTTGGACATAGTTTACGATGTACTGGAATGTTTATTTCGTTTACATGAGATTTCAACACGATCAAATTTATATCAATACTTTGTTCTATGTACAAAAAAAAAACGTTGTAACGAAATTTTTGTTTCTACATTGAAACGAGATTTAGCCTGTTTGTATACATGCTATTACAATTTACCATAAAATTTAATAAAGTAAATATATGTCAACGTAGCGATCAAAAGTTATAAGCGTAAAAAGAGTATTTTTTATATATTTAGATTTAATATGTATATTTATTACAATTGTGTAGAATTTTACAAGTATACTCGTATGTCGATGATACATTTAAAATTTCTGTGGTTATTGAGTTCTGTTTTAATTTCAGTTCTAATATACGTGAAATATATTCATATACATTCGATACCAATGAAATAAAGACGATGAAAAAAATAAGTAGACACTTCGTAACACATACTATACTCAAACTATGAATCACAAAACAAATTAATTAAAAAAAAGCACACGCATGGCTTAGAAATGTTAAAGAGTGCTTCTTGAATATGGAAAATATTTTTTTACACATAGTAAATGTATACTTTTGGGTTGCCCTTTTTTCATACCCTATTTATCTTTATATATGCCATGGAGTACAGATTTAAAACCTGTGCTCACTTTAAGGTCAAACCGCGTCACTTTTTTCGCGAATCTCCGACAGGGTCGGATTAACCCACGTTACATCGGGACGAAGTCGCAGTCAAGTTGCCCGATTCGGCTCTGAGTGTGTCCGACCATCTTACTGCGATTAAAGGAGCTTTTGACACTCATCTTAACAGAAAGGTGTGTTACTAATAGAGACGGCCTTTATGTTAACTTAAAAGCTTCCAACAACTTGAATATATTTGAGATAATTTGTAACTAAAAATATTCTTGTCTAGTGTTTACTTAGGGTTTTAATCTATTATTACATCTTTCAATCACATTTTTAACCTATGAAGTTAGAAGCCCTTTATTTTAGGATTTTATTTGATGTCGATAAATTCTAAGGCATCATATGTCACATAATGACGAAAGCATTATTAAAAAAAAGTTTTGTGTGTTGCCAGTATTATGAATTATAATTACGAAGTCAACCCCCCTATAGCGTACAATTGGGACTTCGCTTTAGTAATCTGCAAATTGAAGATGTTTCAAAAAGTTTATATATACACATACTCGTATATATGTACATACGTGTTATTAAACGTGTACGTTTTGTAAAAAAACTACGCCATTGGGGGACCGCTATAGGGGGAACTGCCGCCAACGCTATAGGAAAATTCTCTATAATACGGTACGCTATAGGGGGTTTACTGTAAAATGAGTATTGAAAATCATAGCGTAACACAAAACCTTGGGGACATTTTTCGTGTTAATTTAAACAAAAATATTTTTTATATTGTACTTATAATTAATATGTAACGGTAAACAAATAATAACACATTATATTGAACACACATTTTATTTATGACAAACGTACTAGTAAACTTCAAATAAAAATATACACAATAATGAAGATAGTAAAAAAAATGTGTTTTGTATGAAAATCTGATACCATTATTTGCACATTATTTTTTATACATACAAACTGTTCACTTTAATCAAAAAATGACTGTCTGCAAACGAAGTCAAAAATGCTTCGACTGCTGACAGATTGTTTTTTTTCTGACAATATGCAATCCCATTAGTTTAAAATGAAACCTTCACTTTTGTAAAGTGTATGTATAAAGTGTATACGAGGTCGTTCCATAGGTGAGTGGATAGCGCATCCAGCTCACAAGCTGATGTCTAGGGATCGAATCCGTAGCTGGGAAAAATTGCACAGGTTTTTTTCATGAGCATTTGAAACCAGGACACGCATCAAATTGTTTGAGGTAATAACTGATAATCATCACTCGTAAAAAACTAAGAATCTGTCAAAATAATCAAAATAAAGTGAAGATCCACATGTTAAAAGAAGAAAATGTATAATTTGTGTATTATAGATAGTTGCTCTAGTCTGAAATCAGTGAGTCATGAATGGTTAATTAAGCTGATATAGTTAATCATTCTTTCAGTGTTAGACGATTTTTGTTTAATATTAAAAGGAAATGACGTTGTATTTTGTCAGGAATCGAATGCTATTTTGTGTTAACAAATTTTCCATGTAAAGCATTTACCAAGCGAATGCGGTTGGCTTGAAGAAGAGGCATGCCCGGTTGACATGACCAAGCCGAGTCACTTTGGAAGTGACGAGAGGCTGCATGGTCCGTTTTCTTATCACCTCATTTCGCATTAATTAATCGAGGTATTATTATAAATCAGTAAAAATGTAAGTGAGACAAGAGATACAATTTATTTTATAGTTATGTACATGAAAACGGAAACGAAATATATTTTGTAGTATTCTGACATCAACAATTTATTATATATGGGTAAGCTTTTATATCGAAATCTTAATCTACTTTATAGAATCTTGTATAAACAAAGTACGAGTATATGCTTTATTTATCAAGTGCAAATAGAACCTCTTTTAATGCACTAACTTCTGCTTATATTTTAGAGATTTTTTTGATATCGTCAAATATACTCGTCAAGTATCCTGGTTGCTTTTAAATTATTTACATCAAAGTAGGAGTACGTTAAATATGTAGTTTTACTGCGATTAAAGTATTTTTTTCGGCTTTTCAATGATGCATAGTTTTCAGCAGACATTAAACGCAGCACTTACTAGTATGCACACGCGAAATGGCAGAAAATTGGCATCGAGATTCGCGACAACAGGTGAGCGCGTGTTTACCGGCGTTCGCAGTTACCGGTCGTCGGGTGTGACAGTCGGCCGCTCGCCCCCTCCCTCGCGGCCTCGACCCCCTCCCCCCGCAACTTAGCCACCAGCCACTGGGGGGAGGAGGGACGGCGGTCGCGGACGCCCGGTTTGATTGAAAGCCCAGTCGACAGACGGCGTGCACGGTGATCAGAAATATCGTAGAAATGTCATACATAACGTTCTATTCTGTTTTCCCGAAATAATTATTATAATAAGCGATATTAAATACATACGAGCATGCCAAGGTTCCTAAGGTTACGGAACCAAATAATTATACATGAATCTTTATGATCACTTATGTAGTAGTATATTCCTTGCTTTACTAGCTCAATATTTATTAATAGTGACTTTCCTTTCATAATATGTTTGTTATACATATATTATTAAGCTAAAAGCATTTTAAAAATATATCTGAAAGAGTTAAATGAATTTGCTATGAAAATTGTAATTTTATTTAGCAATTAGAACCATGTATGTAGTATTAAAGATATAAACAGTTCATGAAAGGCTAGGTAAAGCTTACTGTACCAAAGAATTCGGTGGTTGCAAGATACACAATATATCAACGTTCATTAGAATTTGTTCATAAAGCATTACACTTCAACTTTTTTCGATTCACCGAAACCCAAAATGCTTACCGAAACTATGTGACGCATCACGTGATCAAAAAAGTAAACCTCTACAGTTTTCTTAATTAACCTTGAATGAAATTATCCTAAATAATTATAAATAGTTTAGATACATGTTAAATTGAAAAAATGGTTTTGTATAATCACATATTTGACATCATCTCACCGAGTCCTCACTCGTATCATTCTTATAGCCGTTTCTTGATAGTTTCTGAAATACTTTTGTCGTATTCAAACTGTATTTTAAATATGCTTATATCTTTTAGAGCAAGCATAAAGCATCTAATCCATTTACTTTTCTTTTAACTATATCGACCCCGAAACAAAGCATATGGATCTTCGCAATGTAAAGATTATTTAAACAGTTTTTTACGAGTAATAATCGTAAATTATTACTCAACTGTTTCGGGTTCGTTTTCTGGCTGCAATACAAATGAATAAACATTTGAAAAATTTGCAACTAGCCCGGGCCTTGAACCCGAGATTCCTGCTTGATAGACGTACGCGCTACCAACTAGTCAACCGAGGACGACATATTTTTCAATATTACAATATTTTCCCACATATTATTTTATAATATGCTTACATTGAAGCGATTGCTGCGAAGCGAACCTAACCTAACAAGGACGACTATCTAATCTAATAAATATGATTCCTAGCATCATCCATTGCCATAAATATGCGATAATCTATTGTATATATTTTTTCACCTTTTTTCAAATGCCATCTTTGTTCATTCATCGTTGATTAACAGTACTTATATCAACTGTTATTCTTGTGAGTATTAGTGGTTCTTTCAGGATGAGTAATGTTATTTACACGTTACAACATATTCAAATTAACGGCTTCGGTAGCAATTGCAAAACCTAATCCAACTATGTTTTACTTACATCTTACGACCCCAAGTCTCCAAAACCTCAATGTAATTTATTTGGTTTTTAGTTACTTTTGCTACACTTTCCATGGAGTAATAATTTATGAACAATTCTCTAATACAATTATTAAATAAACTATTATTAAATAACTGTAGATAATGTTAATAAATACGCCATCATTAAATCGTCATTTCAAAAACTATTGGTTACTACGTCAAGTAATTTCTTCAGTTTATGGATTAAAACAATTTAATTATTCAAAATTCATTTATAAAATATCTTGTTCTAATGGCTATATACAAGGCGTGGATGCCAATGTCTCGTTAATATGATTTTTTTAGTGACATCTGAATATAGCGATTATCAAATGAAAAAAATAAGGGAAATATTAATTATATTGTCAGGAATTACATACAAGTATACAGATGAGAGCCTCATGTAGAAAAATTGGCTATAAAATATTTTTTTTCTTTTAGTCTAAATTTTAACGAAAGTTAAGATGGAGGCTGTTAAATAAATATTATTTTAAGTATTTCGTAGGAAAGAGTTTTCCGGAAAATCCCGTGAAGGAATACATAAGGCACCCTGTAGAGGCGGCATGCCAGTCGACCGTCGGCCGTCTCTTCATGTCGACTTCGTCATTCTCGCCCATGGCGCCTTGCCGCACAGTCGCGTACCGATCCCTCCTCCGTGGTCCGTAGTACCGCGCAAAACTTCACTCGAAACACCGCGACCAATCAAAAAGCTACCTTTAACGGTGTGATTGCGCCTAATTTCATCATTTCAGTCAAACTGGCATCGCGGAATAAACAGTATAACCTAAAAAATACATCGGTGAATAAAAAAACGGTGTTCGTACGTAACCATAGTGCCAAAAACAAGTGGATAACGTAAACAACATCCCCGAAACTCACGTGGTTAAACTTTTGTTGTCAAATTTTAAAAAAACACAGTTTTAACACTTTACTGTAGAGGTTTGCGGAATTCAATATATTTTTTGGATACGGCCCTAGTTTATTTTTATAAATAAACGCTTATTAAAAAAATGTGCGAAAACGTAATATTTTGACAGCCGTATATACTACATTGTTTTATTCAAATATTTAAAAACGGGTGTCTTTAAACTTGCGTGTTTGAATATCATGCTTTTTTTTATATAAACGATTTAATTCGTAAGTAATTTTTTTTTTTTTTTAATATTGTGTTTATGATAGAATTGATAAACATGACGTCAAAAAGAGGCAATGTGTGTTAAAAGCTACGCTGGCTTGTGTCGTTCCTTGTGAACATTTTGGAACAATTCAGAATATTTAATGTGAATAATATGACATGCTTTACTGTGTTGTGGTATTATTAATTCACCAAAACCGCGTGTACAACGCGCAAAAATAGTGCCTTAAAGTTTGATCTTTCACAGTGTTAGTTAGCGTCAGAATACATTTCGTATAAAAACTCGGGAGAGAAATAAATTGAAGAAAGCATGTAAAGGATTTTGTAAGCTGTACATCAGTTGGAATATATTTTTTTATATCAAGGTAAAAAAAAAGTTTTACTACTGTTATTTTATGTATATATTTTATTTTATAATAATTATATATACTCGTATAGGTAAAACTAGGTTTGTTTGGACAGCACAAAATTAACGTAAATATGTATGTTTTTTTATTTAAAATTAAAACGTTTTGCTTATCAGTATCGGTTGTTACATCATTATCAATAGTATCATTACAGGGCACTTGCTGTACTTCATGCGTTCTCACACTTTTAAATTATTAATGTAGCTGGTATATCTTCGGTATACTAGCCAAAAGACTGTTTTGAGAATATTGATTTTTAAAGTTTGAGTCTTTTACATGCATTTAACGATAATATGTTAAAGCAACTGGGACTGTAACGTTTCTTTCAGAACTAGAATATGTCCAGAAATACTTTATCTAATCAGCCTAATAATCCTTAGTCGTTTAATGTGTTGTGCCAGTAATTAAATATTGAATATCGAATATCGATTTAATTTTAGTTAGTAACATTTTAAATTACAGAAAAAGTGTAAGGAATATGGCTAAGCTTATTTTACTAGATGATAGAGCGTGCGAAAATCAACCAAACTGCATTATTAGGTCAAAAGGGTCAGTTTTCGCCTTTTGCCAGTATACTGACGATATATATGAACTCAATAATTAAATTACCTGATTACTGTCAGTAATAATGTGCAAAAAAGTAGATTTTCTAATAATAGAAATAATTTAAATAAATATCATGTTATTATGTTCGTATGACTTTACTAAAAAAAATATCTTCTTGAGTAGATTCGTAACGAATATGTCACGAATTGCAACTGGAGACTATAAAATAATGAATACTTACAACTAGCGAATGTCTTCCAAATTTGTAACAATCTTAACTGCGTCAAGATAAAAATGAATTGAAAATATAATATTCTGTAATAGAATTTTTGTAATTCTACGTAAAATTACGTAAAGTTTTAAGAATGCGCCATTTAATAATGTACTGGTATAATTTATTATATAACATACTCGTACTTCTAGGGCTATTAGCTTACTTTTAATCAAATATCACATGGAATAATGAATAGCTATTACTAAGTGTTTTGATATCAATTTAAATACATCTCAATATAAAGATGCATTATATTTATATCTAGATATAAGCCAAATGCGTTATTATCCGAACTTAATGACAACGTAAAATTACTCGTATTTATTTGCATTTGAGTTTGCTCGCTTGTCCGGCGGCTTTTGCAAGGAATAAACTCAACTCTGACAAGTATTAAAGACTGGAAATGTATATTTCAACTATTGAGAGTAATTTATTTTATATGGAAAATTAAATACTTGCATAATGATTATTATGTACTGAATTTAAACCTAATTAGTTTCAAAATTATAACTTAATTGAAATCTACTTAGGCTCACAATTATATAACTTTATTACGATACTTCTATTTAATGACAGATTTTAACGAAGTTACATAACCATGCTTTGTATATTTATTTCCACAGAATATATTTAGATGATGATTTCAGTGAAAATATTAGAACAAACAAAAACGGTCTTGATTTTAGAATTAGGAGTATATATTATAGAAATAACTTTTAAAAACTGAGTTGTATATTAGGTTTTCTGCAAAGATTAACAGTAAATAACATTATACTTATGCGTAATTCGTTTACACAAAAAATTACACAAAACTAGTAGTAAAAGTAGAACAATTGTCCTTTTCCCAATGGATATATATCCCATTAAAACAAATTTAAAAGTCACTGAAATATCAGTATAACATGTTTTTATAGATCCCGACAAAATGTTAAAACATTTAACTACATAAAATGTCACTTTAACGGAGTAAACCGTTCAATGTATTGTGAGTCGTTAAATACAATATCGACTATGTTTAGGTAAAAGGTAGTAACCCTCACAGAAATTTTTACAGGAGACACAAAAATGTGTTTTAATGATTTTTAGTCTAAGTCACATTAACACAAACTGGAAATGCATGATGACCAATAAATATGTGTTTCATTTTCCTGTTCTGATAATTTAAAAAGTTATCAAAGAAAAATCATTAAAATTGATGTTTATTGTTTTTTTTCTTTCCAAACAAACTTAGTAGATCGTTCTTTTTTCAAAATCTAAAGCTGAATTTTGATTATAATTCGGCATGTTTGGTTTAATTCCCTTTGACAGAACGTGTACGAGTATATAGTTGTGTACATTATCAAATAAAACTCCTTTAAAAAAAACTCAGGATTACGCCTTTTTACCTAAGCGGGGTTGATATGTTTAGCACTTGTTGGTTTTGTTTGTGTTTCAAATTTTTATTTAAATATAAAATTATAGTAGATGGGACGACTACTTTTATACAATTTCTCAATATATTGAAGTATATTTATAGCTCAACAGTATTTGCTCTAAAGGCAAAATTTAAATGGCTCTAATTTTCGCATACTAATAAATATATATTGTTGTGTAAATAAGTTTTAGCCGTCGTACCATTGTGCGAAGCGAATAACCCTACATGTCACATTACAACCATTATGCAATATGATTTTTCGTGCCATTAATTTACATTTATAACTGTAATTGTGTTATTATTCTATTTTTTTATGACAAATATATTTTCCAATAGTAATAAATGTTTTGTACAGAAATTGAAGAAAGAACAATGTATTTTTTATAAAGTAACCCTAATGGTAGGTAGAGTGTCAATAATGTAATGATATTTAAAAACTATAATCTAATTTAGACACTATTGGTCGTGAGCTTTTACGATGATAGTAATTTCGTATTACATGGGTAGTAAAGTAAACGTACCAATCAAAAAATGCGTAGCTGCAAAGAAATAAATAATTCCTGAATAAAATCATTTTTAGTCGATTCTTATACGAGTTCATTGGAATTAAAATGTGATAGTGTTAAGTGATAAATCTATTATATAAAAATATAGTGTTTTTACAAAGTATAATATTGGTTTTGTTTGACAACTTAAAGCCATCGTACTAGCATTTCAGTTGAAAATGTAGGTCTGATCAGTCATACTTATTTATTTATTCATGCATGTTTTTTTAAAACTGTGTTATTATATTAAACTTCAAATTTTGCTATAATATTTAATATTTTTTGATTGAAAGCTCTTTTTAAATTCATGAAAAAAATATATTTAACCTCTCCAGGAAGAGTTTTTCAAATTACGATTGCACGATTTGAGAAATTTTTTCATTAATCTAGCTGAAATTTTGAATTCTATTAAATGTATGCAATACTATTGTTGAATAATGTTTATTTGATCCATAAACAATAGATAATAGTATTTTATTGCTTGGTGCTCGACGTACATATACGTATATACTTATTCAAAGCGAATTTTGAGCGGACGTATATGCGCGTCCATACTCCTGGACAGGCTATGTTATAAAATTCCATTTCAAAAGACAAATAATTTTGCTCAAATGTATTGTATAAGTATTTGCTTTTTGAAACTGTGATTTCATTCATCAAGAATCGTTATTAAATATCTCAACAAAGTCTACAAGTACAAAATGTACCACTATACTGTAATATTAGGTTTGAACTAAATACAACTATTAAAAAAACGTGTACTCAGTTTCACATAAATTATTTCTTAACTAGAGAAATAAAAACAATTGTATTATTAATATACATGATAATGAAATTGATTTACTTTCAACCATTCGGTGATGAGCTTTTTTTAATAATAAAAGAGATATACTTGTAATATTAAAAGTTCTTAGGAATACTTCACTTACAAGTAATGGAATGAATTTGGATGGATCTGCATTAGCTATGATTAGTGCTTGGTGCATATCGTGCATCTATATAAGAGTAAACTTTTAAATTAAGAATTATAACGCGGTAAAAATATTTAAAACATTCCAGATTAGGTTCAAAGAACAATATTTGGCAGTTCTTTGTAGAAAAAATATTTAAATTAATAACTTGATTGTCAAATAAAGTTGATCCTTTCTTGATACTGAATAATAAAAATATTGAAGAAAAAAACCTTTCCTCCGTTGTACTCTCTAAGATATAAATAAATAATCTATACAAACTGCACAAATATATAAAATAAATTTTTATTATTATTTTAATACCCTCTAAATCGTTAACAGGGAAGTTGATAATGTGTTTTGAAGACTGTAAATGTATTGAAATGTATGTACGGAAAGTTTGTCAAATAGTATGTTGAAACAACAGTAAAACCGTCAAAATATGTAAAAATAATTTTTGGGTTTAATGAGAATTCGAGAATTCTAAAATTTATGAAGGGTCAGGTAAAAAAAACCAAATTTCTGGACGGATAGCACTCAAATATAAAATATCATTTTATGTCATCTTCAATTGATCCTTTATACTCGGTATTCCTGCTGTCTATTACCCTTATAGGTAGTGGCCAGCGTATTCACCTACAACTTGAGGGTTGCAATGTAAAATCTCGTAACTGGAAAAATTACATAGGTCTTTGAATGTGCATTTGGACACAAGAATTAAATCAAATTAGTTTAGCTAATTCTAACGAAAAATCTCTCAAAGCGACTTTCGCACTGT
>JAPMAG010001506.1:0-12347 GCA_036584685.1 Rhyacophila sp. Rhy_31_5
TATATATATATTTTCTTTTTAACGTGTGCTTATTTGTGTCCACATTCTGTAGAAAAGAAATACTTTTAGAATATCGCCCGTGTAATCGGATGAATGTTTTATTGCTTAGCAAAATTCTAAATATGTATTTATTTTATTCATTTATTTTTATGATATTGAAAGAACCCTATAAATAATCTTCTAGACTTTTTCAAAATATATATTTCTATATCGATAGTGTTTCAGCAAAAAAGATTAACCATCACAGAACAAACTTTACAGGAAGCATTTAAAACGTTTTAACGAGTTTTAGTCAAAGTATCATTGACACAAACTTGATTTGTATTATCATGTTTATATCATTTAGAAAGTTATTGAAGAAAAATCATTAAAACTGAAGAAAAATGCTTTTTTCCCCTTACACTCAAAGTTAATAGGCAATTTTTTTTTAAAAATCTAAAGCTGAATTTCGATAATAGTTTGCATTTTCTGCTTTATTCCTTTTGACAGAACGTGTATTTAGTAGTGAACATTTTAAAATAAAAGCACTTTTCTAAAAACTAAGGGTTAAGCTCTTTTGCCTAAAGGATCTATATACATATTTATAAAATGACGTGACAATATTATTTTTTTTTCATTTTCAAATGCGCTCTAATATAGAAGTAAATATGAGACTTTCGACTTTGACTGTGTGAAAATTTTCTTGAACATTGTTTTTTTACAAGTTAGTAATAATGTTGATAATACTCGTGTTGAATCAACAGCTTTGATAAATTAAAAGTATCAATTTTAGGCTGTACATCAAATGGTATCATAAATGTAATTTTTATTCTGTTTTACTGTAGGAATTATTAAGTATATATATATATATAATTAACACTTCAAATCAATTTTAGCATATAAATAAAATTACCGCAATTGTTTTTTTTTCAAAAGCTTTTTAGGTTGTACATAAAATTTGATAATTGGCTTGGCTTACGTACTATAAATACTCGAAGCTGAGTGGACACTGAATTTGATTTACGAGCCGAAGGTTTAGGGTTCGAACCTCATAGTTGGCGAAAATCGCACAGGTTTTTTTCATGTGGTTTTGAAACCAGGACCAGATAATAACTGACAAGTATTACTCGTAAAAGATGTCAAAAAATTTTTACGTTGTGGAGATTCATATGCTTTGTTTTGGAGTGGATATGGTTAAATATATTCATACAGTATTATATATGTTTTTTAAATTTAATGCGCGTCTCGATCCGGTACATGGGCCTTAAACAATTTGAAGACTTTCTTAATAGTTATGTTTTAAAAGTAAAAGTTGTTAATTATTAGACTACCATTTTAGTTCCATATCCTGGCTATAGGCACACATGAATAAATATTTAATTTTCTTTATAATTAACACGTGATTCAAACCAGCGACCATCTGATTGAGAGTCAATGCGGAATGCACTGACCTACCAAGGGAAATGGAATATTTAATAACAATTTATTTTTAAATAATTATTTTATTTGCAGTGTCATTCTTTATGGAAAGGTGATATATTCAAAATATAACTTAGTTTAGGTACTAAATTAAATACAATAAACTTTTTACAATATCAATCAATTGAAATTATTGCAGTAGACAAAAACAGTCTTCATTTACATATGTCTATATATTTGGAAAATACATCAAAATTAAGTCTTCACAGGTTGCATAATATCAAAAATATATACATCGACTATATTTAATGACAATGGTTTCAAAAATTTTACTAAAACAAATCTACAGTACTAAACAAAATAAATAATGCAAAACATTACAACTTTTACGTTGTGGATTATAGTTACGAGTATTGACATTAAGTAGATAAACAAAATGTATGTTGCCATTAAAATAAGATACCAAAAATCTCTGTTTCACGTGTTATATCGTTAAAGGGTGATTTTTCAGTAAAATTTTATGATGTAAACATTGTTGTAATACGAAATGACAATTTAAAGATTTAATTGGATTTTTTTTTAAAAATTCCATTTAATATCGCAGATGATACTAAAAGCGTCTAGCCCACTGTTAATTATAAAGCTTAATTTATTTTGAAAGATAATTGTTTTATATCGACCCTGTTTAGGTAAAAGGGCGCAACCCTGAGTTTTTCGAAAAGTGCTTTTATTTGAGGATCACGATGTGCACAACTAAATACATATTCAATCAAAAAAAAAAAATCAGCTATCAATTTTGAAAAATGATCGATCTACTAAGTTTACATGGAAAGAAAAAAATAATGCTTTTGAATTGAAATTGACGTTTAATGAAACGTCAATTTCAATGATTTTTCTTTAATAAGTTTCTTAATTATCACACCGAAAAAAGTAAACACCAATTTATTGATCACCATGCACTTCATGTTTGTGTTAATGTGACTTTGACTAAAAATCATTAAAACTGGTTTTTTGTGCTTCCTGTAAAATTTGTTCTGTGAGGGTAACTCCCTTTTACCTAAACATGGTTGATATATATTAAAATATCAACACAGTTCTTAATAATTTTTACAAACATATCGACCGTGTTAAGGTAAAAGGAAGTAACCCTCACAGAATAAATTTTACAGGAGGCGCAAAAACGTATTTTAATGATTTTTAGATAAAGTCACATTAAAAATAACTTGAAATGCATGATGACCGATATATTGATGTTTTATTTTCTTGATTAAATAACTGAGTGAATGATTTTTAAAAAAATGTTAAAATTGATGCTTAGTGCTTTTTTCTTTTCCAAATAAACTTAGTAGATCGTTCTTTTTAAAGAATCTAAAACTAAATTTCGATAATAATTCTGCATTTTTGGCTTAATTTATTTTGACAGAACGTGTATTTAGTAGTATACATTGTCATTCTAAAATAACAAAACTGAGGGTTACGCCAATTTATCTAAACAGGGTCGATATACTTATAAAGTAAATTCAAATAATTTCATGTGATGAATGGACTTGTTTTTACATTTTCAAATGTTGACAAATTAAACTTTAATCTACTTATAATTTATACGTTTTTCTTTTGTTTTGTGTATAAAAGTGTGTTGTTTTATAAGCAAGCAAATATAAATTAAATTGTACATCAAAAATTTCCTTTGTTTCAGATGCAGATAAAGCAGACCACTTAAAGTTTTCACAAGAAATAATTTAACGTTCTTTTGAAATGGATAAATACAGAATAAACCTGAGGAAAACATTTGACTGCCCACCGACTTCCCATTTTAAAACGCCGCGTTTCGATACCGAATATGGAATAAAACAAAAGTCTAAAGTAACAAATTTTACAAAAGTATTACTCAATGGTAAATTATAAATCATTGAATGTATTATCATTTAAATTAAAAATCAGATAATGGCAATGATTTAAAAATAAAAACGAAATATAAATCGTGAAACTCGTTTTTTATCTATATCGTTCTTGAGATGGACGCATCCAACTTAACATCGGAGACTCCCTTCAACACGAATGGCTCAGAAAATGGCAACCGAACGACACCTATCTTCTCTATAGGAGGCGAATATATCGTGCAATGGTAAGAATATATTTTATTATAACATAAAACCATCTTGGAGAGATGCTTCTTGGTGTTCTTAAATACGCGTACTTTCAATATATATATTGCAAGAGTATATGTTTGAAGTACCTACCAGTGACCCAAAGTACTCACAACCACGATTATGCGCGGTCGCCTGCGTGGCCCTTCACGAAAGCAACGTTTTCCCCCCTCACATTTTGATTTTAAACCTGCCCGTAGTGGAGTCGCACAGGACGGTATCACCGTGAACAGTGTGCTTTAAAATTTAGAAAAGGAAGAAAGATAATGAGTAGTAATCTGCCTCGTCATTCAGTCCCTGGTGGCATGAGGTGCCTTATGCACCTTGTAGTGCTGACGACTCAGTCAGCCCGGCTACCCAGGCTCGTGACCGACCAGTCATTTTGGGAGTCTGCGCAAAATTGCTCCCCGTAAGATGCTGCAAATTTACTAAAGGTCTTAAAGTTGGCCTCGGTGGATACCATGTCCGCGTGCCCTATATGACCCATGTGAGGGCGGATCCTGGTAAGCAACTCCGAACGTGATGAGAGTATATGTCTTTACACTTTGTTAAAATTACTACAATAATGATATAGTTATAGAAATCTTGAAGTTGTTTATGCCTTTCAAAGTAGGCTTATAGCCGAATCTCAGGTTTGTTTTCACTTACGAAAATAACAAATATTTTATTATAGAGAGACAGTGTTATCATTTGCTAGAATTTTTATAAAAAATATATAGACCGTGTTTAGGTGAAAGGGAGTAGCCCCCACAGAACAAATTTTACAGGAGATACAAAAAACCTGTTTTAATGATTTAAAGTACATGATGACCGATAAATTAGTATTTTTTTTTTTTGATTAGTTAATTAAGAAAGTTATAATTAAAAAAACATTAAAACCGCTTAACGCTTTTTTAATTTCGACAAAAACTTAATAGGTCATCCTTTATTCTAAATCTAATACTGAATTTCGATAATAATTCGGCATTTTTGGCTAGATTCCTTTTGAAATAACGTAGTTGTGTACATTATGGTTCTCAAATAAAAACACTTTTCAAAAAACTGCGGTTTATGCCTTTTTACCTAAACGGAGTCGATATGACTTGTCTAGAGAATAATACCTTATTATTCTGAAAGAATATATGCAGCCTTTAGTAATTGCACATTAATGCATAAACCTTTTTAGCATGAAAAAGTTTTCCATGACTATTATCACTATCTACGTTGCATATCATATTTTACACTACCAATGGATATGATAAAAGAATATGTAATATCGACACCGTAAACATTTTTTGGCATTTGTCACAAATTTGTTGAAGTAGAATAAGTTCACTTTAGAAATACACGCCTCACATATCTTATCTTATACAATTATCAAAATAATAGATTTTTTTATATATAAATTATAAAACGTTGTAGGTCAGTTTAAAGCTGTTCCAAGCAAGTCCCGAAATTTGTTAAAATGTTTTTAATTTGTAACCAAAAACGCTATACTCGTAAAGTATAATTGTTCAACAAATTTTCACACTATGAAGGTTTCATATGCTTCATCTTGGTGCTGACACAAAATTTTAAAAGTATTTATTTGAATACGTAATAAGTAGTAAAAGTCGCTCTCGTGGATGAGTGGATAGTGATCCCACTCACGAGCTGAGGGTCATGGATTCAAGGCTCGTGCTGATCGCAAATTTTACAAATGTTTATTCATCTGTCTGGACACGAACCCGAAACGGTTGAGCTAATAATTAACAACTATTACTCGTAAAATAATAATGTTAAGAAAATCTTAATGCTATGCAGATCCCATATGCTTCATATCGGAACGTATATGGAAAAAAATCGTTAAGTAATTAATATTATTAGGTAAGAAAATTACACACTGTCCAACGTTAGATTGAAAAAGATTCGATATTATTATATTATTATTAATTGTACAGGAGACTCACCGGTCCAAGAAAAAAATAACAAGTGGCTCGTACAAGCCTTTTAAACCACCGATGGCAATAAGATATATAAAATGGAAAATCTACAGTATAAATCTGCGTCTTTGATGTGCTTATTCAACACGCGCTTTTACGAGTGTTGCTGAATATATCTTCAACAGCCTTAGTAAATCTAAAGTCTCTTTTTATAAGGTTGTATATCATTGAGTATTATGAGTGTAATGTATATTCAGCTTTTCTATTGTTACTACTAACTATTCAAATACTTGCAAATTTAAATTTTAAATAAAGAATAACTTTTGTTTATTGTCAGTAAAACTACCGGTGTTTTGTCGAGCTTTTTTTAGCTTGCAAATAAAAGTTAATAATTGGTTTACTTTTCGTGGTTTAAATAATTAAGCAATACATTAATTTATATCAATTTTGAAAAAAAAAATACAATTTTTGCTGTATTATAAGGGATATATACACATTAATATAGGTCTCATATATATATTGATGGTACTCAAGCATTTTTGAAGTGCGATCCATTGTATATCACTTCATACTATTTCTGCTCCAGAGTGCAATGGGTTAACTATATGCATCGTTGACCACGAATTGGCTACCATCAGTTATCGGGCTGTTATCAACCCAACGACCAACATTTGAATGGGTCTGATATATTTATAATACATCCAAGTAGAACTAATTTTCGAGCTATACTTGTTTTATGCAAACAAAATCATGAAACCACCAAATCAAATATTGTAGATGTATATATGGTTCAATATTTTTTTTTCTACAATGATTAAAAAGATATTTTGATAAGTTATGAGGGATATCCAAAATGTAAGTTCCGTTTGGTTATTAAACAAAAGAAAATGTATAGAAACAATTTCTTATTGCATTGACAAGTATAAATCTTGAACTATTTTATACGTAATTTTTACCACTGTTTAGGCATTTGTCATAGCAGAGCACAAATTTTTATATCGATCTGTCATAAAAAATTTCCGCTTGTGATGCAAACTATGTAGTAACAGTACTCTTCATCCCATCGTCGTTGGTGAACTGCTGACCAGCAAGAAATAACTTTAGGCCGAGAAACAAATGGAAATCACTCGGTGCTAGGTTTGGACTGCAAGGTATATGATTAAACCGCACTCTGCCAAAGTTTTGTAAAAGTCATTCATGACAATGCCCACCCACGCATGGTGCATGTGACACAACGGAAGAAAGTGTTTAAAGTATATTGGCAATGCAATGAAAGTTGTTTAAATACGTTTTGTTATTGTTTAATAGCCAAACGGAACTTACTTTCTGGATAGTCTTCTTAAATTAAAGTATTACTTGGCTACCATTCAAATAAACACAATCATATTAATAAATATCGTATAATGTATTAGCAAAAATGAACAAACAATTTTTATTTATCAATTTTTTACATGGACTAAAATATTGGTTTCGGTTTCCATTAAAAAACTAGACTATAATAAATATACTCATTTGTAAGCGTAGTAAATATCGTGTTTCTACATTTTAAGTACATGAATAAACCTGATAAAAGTATATTAATTCTCTAACAACTTAAGTACTTATAAATACCTCACGAGTGTATGAAAACACAATTGATCTATAGTATTGAGTACTGCTTACTATGAAAAATACGCTGAATTAATACGGTTTTGGATATAGTTATTCTTCTTATATAGGATTCAAAATAAGCATTTTTTATACCTCAAAACTAGATAAAAAGCTTCGTATTTAATTTTTATTCAAACGAGTTTCGTAAAAATATTTAATTATTTGATATAATACCTACAATCAAAAGTGGGCAATAAGAAGCTCGGAAGAGCTCGCGTGAGTTCTTTGTTAAATTTGACTTGGGCTGGCGAGCCTTTTGTTGAATTAGGAAAAATAATATTCCAAGATCAAATCAGCACTTAACTATAATTTCATCTGTAGATGGTTTTAAAGTATTATGAAACAAAAGACTTCGTTGCTTTTTGATATTACTCGTAAATTAAATTTATTTCGCGTAAAGGAAGATAATCTAAGCAGGGTGTGTTTTAATATTACTTATAATTAAATGATTTAAAAAAATGAATTTCGAAAATTATTAATAGAAAATTGAATGTGGTGGTAAGACTACTAGTGAAACGATCTGATGAGGAAACGGACCATGCAGCTTACCATTGCATCTAAAGTCAAGATGAGGCGTTGTAGTTGTATTGTATACGTGTTGAAAATGCCCAAATTACACCTCACTCAAGCATTCCTATTCTTCAAGCCAATCAGATTCCATCGTCTCGGAAACTTATGAATACCATCCACGTAGTGTATTTGGCGGCGTTACGGGATGCTGTCATGACATGGAAGGATGCAAGAAGATTGACTAGCGATATGGTTGGCAAGGATAGAGGCAACATGCGGAGTTCATATGATCCAGTGATGAAAATCATTCGTCACATACAGTCTCTAATTTAAGTTTTACATACTCAGTGTATATATTGTTCTTAAAATTAGAGATTGTAAGTGATACGTGATCTTCATCACTATTTTACATACTCAGTGTATATACTGTTCTTGTTCATATGATCTGTCTAAGAGACGTATGTGTAAGGGCATGATGAATTATTAGTAAATTATACGATGTACACATTTTAAGCATTTCTACACAACTATCGTTGAATTGTATTAATATTAAATATTAGAAATATGTTAATTGACGACAAATCCTATAACTTGGAGATTTGAGGTGAAGATACTGACGCTCTCATATTGGACCAGTCAGTTTTTGACTGGACATGGTAAATTTCCTGCCAAGCTCTATGAACGTGGTAAACTAGTAAATAGGCCTAACTGTGCTTGCGGGCATGACCAATAGACTATTGAGCACATCTTATGGGACTGTCCATTAATGATTTTACCTCGTACAGAGCTATTTACCAAGATCCGTCCTCTTCCAGAGAAATTTCAGACGGACTCTCAAGTTAACTCATCGGATTCAAGCTTGGATGGCCAGACTGATTAAGTACTCAACATACCAAGTGTACAGGGCACTTAATGCCACTAACTTTGATAAATCTTTCGCACTTCGATGCATGGTGATACCATTCCATGCAGCTCTGCAATGGAAGTGGTTAAAATAAAATCAGGCACATAAAATCAAAGATTCTTTTGTGCAGTGTCAGGAAGGTGGCCGCGCACAATCGTGACTGCACATACTGGCGGAAAAGTAGTGGAAATAAAAATTCATATCATTCAGCGATGAAAATCAAGTTTTACATACGGTCTCTAATTTAAATTATTCGTACTTAGTCTCAATACTGTACTTGAAATTAAAGACTGTATGTGATTAAATATAAACAACATTAATTGACGATAAAACTGATGATTTTAAAGTTATTAAAAATAATTTGAAAATCATCAGTTCAGCAGTCTTAAAATAGTTTCATTTGTAATGTATAGATAGTTTTTCTCTTCATTCCATTTAAAATCATATCACAACTATGTGACTATTTTTTTCATTTGAAATAATAACATAGTTTATTTATTATTATATGTACGAGTATATATATATTGCCCATTAGTTTAAAATAATGTAACAAATAAAACGAGTCATGGTTTTTTTAATAATTGTAGAAATACGTAAAAATTGGGTTATATTTCACTATAATGACTTATCACAAGGAATTGACAATGAAGAAAGTTAATATTTTTCTTTCTTAATAGATTTAAAAAATGATTACACAAATCAATGCATAAAATATGGTTTGGTGATAAAAATCGACGCAATTTGAACGTGCATATCATATTCTACTCAATTATTTAAAGCCGTTTTTCTACGGATTATTTCTCATCATAAAATCAACACAGTTATAAATATGTTGTTTGTAGTATACTGAAATTCTATATTTGTGGTTAACATAAAATTTTCAAATATGCTTAAGTATATTTTTTGGTAACATCTAACTCAAAAACTTCCTGGAATCCTTTTTTATCAATAAAGAGGTTACTTCGTGCAATACCAGCTGAAATAATTTTGAAAGTTCTCTTTTCCATAAATTTTCTCAATTTACAATACTTTGGTTAAATTATAATGTTAAAATGTTTTCGTATTAACGTAAATTTTACCAAGATGCTAACATTTTTTTTAAATAAAATATTCATGAATATTTTATGATTCAAAATAATATAAATGTAGAAAAAAGGCAAGAGTTCTTTAAAATTTTTAATAAATATTTAATATTTGCATATACAATATTATGGAAGAGGTGTTAAAACCATATCGACCCTGTTCAAGCAAAGACGCTTAACCTTCAGTTTTTTGTTTTTATTTGAAAATCATAATGTACACAACTAAATACACCTTCTGTCAAAAAGAATTAAGCCGAAAATGTCGGATTATTATTAAAATTCAGCTTTAGATTTTGAAAAAAATACGGTCTTCTAAGTTTGTATGGAAAGGAAAAGGGGATTAACTCTCAATTTTAATAATTTAACTTTAATAACTTTTTTGATTACCTGATCATGAAAATAAAACACCAATTTTTGGATATTTGTACACTTCAAGTTTGTGTTAATGTTACTTTGACTAAAAATCATCAAAACACGTTTTTTATGCCTCCTGTAAAATGTTTCTATCCTTTTTACCTAAACACGCTCGATATCAATTATATAAGTAGAACGACGAATGACGAATACTTTAATACGAATAATGATAATGCGTAAATTCTTCAATATTGCACCAAATGGGTGTCGATTACTTGTATATTCGTAATTAAACTCCTCATAAATGCCAGAGTACGATAAAATACTTTATAATAAATAAGTTTCATTCAAATTGCAAAATCCAATTACGGAGTCGTTCTTGAGACGCTTTTGTTAGACTTAATTATCTGTTGGAGCAAACAATTGGGCGAATTTATTTAAAGCAATAAAAATGCAAACGTATTAATTAACATCCGGCGGAAGTAATTGGAAATCGCATGTCATCCGGTCTACGTACAGATTTTTTTCATACTTGACGTGCTAGCACTAATGCTAAAATCCAAAAGAAAGAAAAAAAAAACCGACCGTGTGCTTGGATTAAGTTCAATTGACTCACCTCGTGATTTTTCAAGCTCGGAGATATCAATCGAAAATAATTGGCAAATAAAATAATATGAGAAAATATATTGGAGAAATATTTTATCGTAATTGATAATGTCAGTCGTAATCATCAAAGAAAGTCAATTGATTTCAAGCAGTCAGTCACTGTATAGTATAAAGAAATGTTGTACAACGAAACCAACGATTTTTATTCTATAATATTGTATTCGCTATTTAACACTTATATAAGAAAGATTAACAAATAATCTCACTCGGAGAATATAGATAGCAAAGAATGATGTTAAAATGAAACAATCATGAGCGATATATGTGTTTGTGTCCAAATTGACATGTGTTTTTGACTTAAGTTCTTGTTTTTTTGAGAGAGCATAGTCAAAAGTTTGCTTGAAGAACAAAAAACAAACGATCCACTTCATCGATGATGCAACATGGGTTCTGTAATATTTTAAATTCATTTTGAGATCATACTTTGTGAGCTTCACGATGCGCTTTTTGGAGGTTATGAATCAAACAACTAGCATTCTTCCATTTAGATTTTCGAATGCTTACTGATTCAATAACTACTAAGATTTGAAATGAAGATTTTCTACCGTTACACGAAGATTAGGCACGTTTTATTTTTTGAGATAAATAAAAAAATGTAGTAAGCGATTTTAGAAGGTATCTTTTGTTAAATTTTACATTGGAAAATAATTAAATTAGTTAAAGCGTAATATTTATAGTAAATTTAATAAAATAATAGTGAATATTGAAAACCATTGCAGTCCTTTGCAAATAAATTTCATTTTTTCGTGTTTTTTTAAACACCTACTTAGAATTCAATAAAAAGCCAAGTATACAATAAGTTTTTTATTTGATTTCGCCAAATTTTTGTCAGCAGGTAGTTTTAACAATTGTGAAACATTTACACATTACATTTAAAAGTATGTATTTTTCAAAAAGTATTTGAAAAATAAATCGTAAACTTAATATATTTCATAATAAAACTGATATTTTACGATTTCATTGATATTTGACTAAACATACTCGTACGTCCAGCTAAAAATTGTCATTTGTATTGTTGACGTATAACTAATAATAATCCTGCACGATTTGTTTATAAATGAATGAAATTATTGTATTTTTTACATCAATAAAGCGAAGACAAAAATACAGGTACAGTATACAGTAGATGCTTTGTAAAACCATACGTGTTGATAATTCTGTCATCTGAGGAGCGATTTTTTAATATTCAGTGAATTATTCGTTAAGTGAAGCGAGTCCGTCTATCGATCCGATTATTTCACCAGACATTTATAAATAGAGTGGCATTTAGGTATTCCCCGTTCCGTACTGTTCTATTCGCACGCCGGCCAGTACCAACAAATGATATTGTATCGCTTATTTTTTCATCAAAAACCAACTATGACCGACTAATAAAGACAGAGCTTTGACTGAAACAACAATAAATTGATTGATTCGTTACGATGTTTTAAAATGACTAATTGAGTTGTCATTACTGTAATTATTAACAAACCATTTAATTCAATATTCGTTTATTTCCATTTATTCAATATTAATTAAAACGAGGATGAGCTTGGATCCGAAATTTTATTATGTTTTATAGCAAAAATTTGTTCGGAAGCTGACTACATGAATAAATATTTTTTCTTTTAACCATATCCGCTCCAAAACAAAGCATATAGATTTTCACAGCGTAAAGATTGTTTTGACAACTTTTTTGCGAGTTATTAGCTCAACCGTTTCGAGTTCGTGTCCTGGCTACAATACAAATGAATAA